>CAUYRH010020897.1:0-25027 GCA_963574655.1 Perodicticus potto | reverse complement strand
AAAATAGTTTTTAACCGGCTCAGTGCCCTTTGCTCAGTGGTTAGGGAATCAGCCACATACACTGGGGCTGGTAGGTTAGAACCTGGCCCTGGTTTCCTAAACAACAACAATGACAACTGCAACAAAAAAAATAGCCAGGCACTGTAGGGGGTTGCCTATAGTCCCAGCTACAAGGGAGGCTGAGGGAAGAGAATTGCTTAAGCCCAAGAGTTTGAGTTTGCTGTGAGCTGTGACGCCAAGACACTCTCCTGAGGGTGACATAGTGAGACTCTGTCTCAAAAAAAACCCAAATAAACAAACAAAAAAACAGTTTTTAACCCAATACTATTTTCTGTGTGTGGAAACTCTGGCCCCAAATATCCATACTTCGTGATGTTTTTGCTGTGTATTCTCTGACTTATTTTTCCTCTCTTTTTCCATTTTAAGAATTCTCCATTATGATGATAATTCTCCACTTTATAACAACAAAATATGTTCTACATTTAGGTTATTTGTGAAGTGTAGTTGAGTTCTTTAAGTTCTACATTCTAGTTAAATACTTTCTGAGCTTGTTACATTGTCCAGAGATGACTAAATCTGTGTATTTTATACTTATCTATAAATTTGCATTGATTTTAAGGTATGTCTGGTAGAGGAGAACTAACCTTCAACTCAAGGAGAACTTTGGCACTTGTTTGAAGTTTATAGGAATGTTCCTTCTTATCCTTTGGATAAACCCCTGTGTTCCTGGTGCCCTCTCCGTCACTCCTAGCCACCTACCTGCCACACGCTGGCCAGTCCTGGCTCTGGGCAATTGGCTTTCTCTCTGGTAGTTCAGAAAGGCCACAGAAATCCTGCCTGATACACTAGGAAGGTAAATCATGGATCCGGCCTCTTTCAAAGCAAGTAAATTACATTTTGTCAGCTTCATTGCCCTGAATTTCACGGGCAAATGTGGGACATTGAACGACTGGCATTTGACAATAATAATAATAATAATACTAAAAAAGGTGAATGCCTTATTAATGCAAACAATCTCTGATTCAAATGGCTGCGGGCAAGGAGTGGTTCTTATTTCAGTGGAGACAATTGCTGTTTTTCTTTCTGTTTGTGTTCATTCCTCAGAAAAATTTAAGATACTTTTTTTGTTTTTTATGTTGTTCCACAGTGGAAGTGGAAATACAACTTCCTCTTCTGGAAGATAATGGGTTTTGGAGGATTAGAGTAACTGGGAGATTTGGGATCCTTATTTATCCCCATGGGCCTGTGTATTCTGACTTATTCAGTAACTACGTACACGTCCTCATTAATCTGCATCTGGGTGTACCTCCATCAGTAGCATCCTTGTGGTTCCTTCTGCATGGCCAGACTTTCAGAAAAAGTCTTGTCGAAAAACCTAGATAAAGCATGGCAGGTGTTTCGTTTTCTAGAGAAACAACCAAAGGTCTTAGGTTGCCTTCTAGAAATACAGGAATTATTTCAACGTATTTTTGGAAGGGGTGGTATAAATTTCTTCGTTTTGTCACCTCTTGCAAACTTAGTATTTGCCATTTCCTTTCTGTTAGATCAGAAAAAAATACCCAAATGCACAGAAGCAAAAGGTAAGTCTTAGTTTAATTGTATTTATTCAGTCTTGCAGCCTTATTATTACCCATCCAAAATAAGGACACATTTGTATTTTTTTTTCTAATGTTCTTTAACTTTTCACCATCAGAGAGAATCTGGGATACTAAAAATTCTAGCAAGTTTGAAAGTGGTTGCCCTGATAGTATCTGTGCTTGTGGTTTGGCGATGAGGAAAAAGGAAAATATCTGTTATTTACTTAGACGTCTACTTTGACTCTACTCAAACACACAGAAGCAAAACGAATCGTGGTGCATGGGTGGATCTGTGTAAGCTTTGTCTGTGCTCTGCTGCCAGCCCTGTGACAGTGTGATCTTCAGTATCAAAGACAGAGACTCTTTTATTGTGGTCTGGGCAGAGGTAGAGAGTAGAGATGAATGATCAGTGACAACAGGAGATCCCATTGTCACTTACAACAATAGGATCACTTGTAACTGTAAGGGGATCCTTAGAGTCTCTGTGGACCTTTTCTAGTTTTATCGGCAAATTTCATAATTTGCAAGCACTTGATCCTAGCCAACATAGCCACATGGAGAAGAAACTTTGGCCTGGACTCTTAAGCTTCCTGCCATGCTTTCATACCTAGGCGAGAAGTTCCAGTTGTCCTAGGAGATAAGTCGGAGGAAGGAGTCAGGGCTAAAAGCCAGAGATCTTGAGATTGTGTTAGGAGGGCGATGTTGACCGATTTCATCACCTCTGGCAGAGAGGGTATAACATCAGTTCACAAACTTATTAGACACAATGCCTCCCTTTTAATCATGTACTTTTTGTTGATATCCTTTTTTACTATCCTGATAAGAAAGAGATAATGTAACCTACCCATTGACATAATTAAAGAAAAATCCATGTAATATGCAATAGTCATAGAAAACAAAAATGAAAGGAGAACAGTTTATACTAAAGGATGCATTGCAGTGTAAAAATGCTCCGGACCATCACTTTGGAAGCATAATGAAGAAGCTGGTTGCCTGCACTTGTATGTGGCCTCGCTGTGATGGGTCAGCCGCAAATGCACCTATGGAGATGTGTGGTATTGGTGACTTGGTTTCTTTAACTGGCTTTGTTGTAATCTTCTGACACGGTAAATGTTGGGTGGCCTAATGTGGCCCCACACAAACCCTCTCTCCCTCTTCCCTTCCTAAGTCAAAGGACACAAAGGACCTAGTTAACTCCACCCCTGTAGTTCTTGCCAAAGGACGCTAACTCACCAAAGCCCTCAGGGCAAGCTGTGAAATTTGCTCCCCCACCCACAGCCCATATAAAAGGGGTCTTTAATGGCCCCCAGGTGCAGACGCCATCTTTGCACTTCCCAGTAGAAGAAGTGCACTTCACTGCCCCTTCCAATAAATCTGGGCTGAACATCTCCACTCTGGCTAGTCTCTATATGCCCCTGCTTACACCTTTCAGTAAACAACTCTTGGAAGAGTCTGGAACAAAACAACCTCTGATTTTCTCTTGATTTACCTGGTAGTCACATTCCTGGAAAATCCATTTATGGTCACCTTGAGCATTAGCTTGTTTAGGTCATGGCTTGGATAATTGTTAACAAATGTCTACCCTTGTGAATGTCCAGCAGAATGCTGGGAAGTCATGGAGGAGGCGAGTGGGACAATTCTTCCTCGTAAGAGATCGTCTCAGGTAGAGCTGGGCATTTAGCATCCCTGGACTGAATGCCATTAGTGCTCCACCTCCGCGGAGACCGTGCCAATCAAAACGCCTCCATGAATTCCAAACGGTGGAAACAATATGGCACATGGTGTTGTGAGGAGGGATCAAGACACAAACACCTATAGGTGCTACTGCCTCAATATACAAAAGTAAGTTCCTGTGACATCAGATTTCAGTACGAGCTATGTTAATTCAGTCTGTGTGTTGATAAGGTTTCAATACTGTGGTGAAGGTCCTTCATCATTCAATTTCAGCAGTTCTCCAACGTTTTACTTCTTAGTCCACTCTAAAGAAACTTTCAGAAGGAGTTTAAAATATATATGCTGTGCTTTTAAAGCTTAGCATGTACCAAACACTGTCAAGCAGTTTTTATACATTATTTTATTGGTACACCCCATCTGCAATGTTTGAAGATATCATTTTATCCATTTAGCAAATGGGAAAACAGAGACTTTAAAGAGGTTAAAACCTTAACGAAAGTCCCCCCAGTGCTGAATTCCAGAGTAAGGTTCAGCCTCATGTCTGTCAGCCTTCCAAGGAAGTGATATAACAATGATCTCAACAAAGATAATTCTAGGAGGGTATAGTTGCTGAGTTCCTCTCCTCCTATAATTTGGTGGTGGAATTGTCCCCAAATATGCTTTAGGAAGGTCTAAAATGTGGCAGCACCTTTAGGAGGATATCTGGGCTGTTGATTGTCTTACTTGCTGGACCCCGTTGAAGCTTTTATTATGTACCATGTTGTAGTGGTTGATTTCCCCCCTCTGTATTGGGTTCTATGTGCTCATCTGTGTTTGAGCTCTCTGTAGGGAAAAAAAATAGTTTGTAACCATGTTTTGACAGTAGTAAGACAGACTGTAACTTGGAAGTGGAGATATTATGGTCTTTCTAATTGTGCTTAATCATAATATATTTCAATAAAAGGAAAGTTTCAAAGGAGGGGTAAAAAAAAAAAAAAGAAAGGATAAGATGAATGAGGAGGCATAGAGTCTGGTGTGTTTTGCCCCAGAGGTTCCCCCTGTTGCAGGATCCCAAGTTTGGGTGTAGTGATTGGCAGGTCTCCATGGCAGGTGCTGCCCATGAGACACCACTCAGATCCCCTGAGGTCCATTTTACAGGTTAGGGGCCCCTCTCCTGGCTACTGCACGTTTCTGCACCCTTCTGGGGGAGAATGGTCTTGGGTGAAGAGAGCTGCTTTGCCAGGAAGTACTGAAAATTACATCTTACATCTCTCAGCCTTGAGTGTCTGTAGTCAGGTTGGGACAGACACCCTCAGGCAATTATGCCCCAGGGATCCCCAGGGGTACGAGATGGGAATGAAAGTCAACTTCACAGAAAACCACCTTCTTATTTGCTTCCTTCTCTGCTCCATCCTGCTATTCCCAATCCTCTTCTGAGAGTTGTTAGCCAACAACTCCTGTGCATAAGAATCCCTATCTCAAGATTATTTCTGTGAAACCAGACATGAGATAGACCCAATTTCCAGACGGAAACTATCATAATTGCCCACCCAAATCCAGCAAGCCTGATTTTCTAATTTCAATTTTTTTAAGATAGGGTCTTGTTCTGTCTCCCAGGCTGGCCAGAATGCCATGGCTCAATCATAGCTCACCATAGCCTTGAACTCCTGGGCTCAGCTGCTCCTGCTACCTCAGCCTCCTAAGTAGCTAGGACTATACTATCACACCAAGTTAATTTTTCTATTATTATTATTAATATTGTTTTGAAGAGAAGTGGCTTACTATGTTGCCCAGGCTAGTCTTGAACTTCTGGCCTCAAGTGATCCTCCTCCATTGGCTTCCCTATACTCTGGGATTGCAGGTGTGAGCCACCATGTCTGGTCTGATTTTAAAAATGTTTACCATTTTATTGAACATTTTTTTTGCCTCTGGCACATTGCTAAGCACTTTATATATACTATCTCCTTTACTCTAATTTTTTTTTTGCAGTTTTGGCTGGGACTGGGTTTGAACCCGCCACCTCCAGTATATGGGGCTGGTGCCCTACTTCTTGAGCCACAGGCGCTGCCCTACTCTAAATTTTTTTTTTTATATTAATAGTTGAGGGAAATTAAAGCTTAAACATGTTAACCAACTTGCCCAGCAGCCTACAGGTTAGTAATTGATGGAGATGGGATTTGACTTTAAAACCCGTAGTCTGAACTGCCTTGTTCTGCCTCTTTGTTACTTATCAATGTGATAGTAATCCCCTAGCCAAGAAAGCCATGATGTCTAAGGGCCTGGATGATTTACTAAAAATACTTCCTATGTGACAAATTAATCACATAGTTTTGTAACGAATACTATGTTGGTAGATTAAGGGAATGTTTTGGTTTTAGCACATCCAGCACATTGACAAAGTCACTTATATATCCTTGAAGACAAAATGGAAAAAAATGTGGGCTGACTAGTAGAATATAGTGTGTTGGATAACCACTCTCAGCAAATTCTAGTCACCTGGAAGGATTGCCCTTATTTCATAATTACTCCCAACGTAGGGGGTCCGGTTAGGCTTATTATTAAATTGATCATTTATACGAAAACGTAGAAACCATACTTTTGCAGTACACAAATGGGGAGAGAATGAGTGCATTGGCTGTCAGAGCCAGTGTTCTAAAGAAAAAGAGCACCAGGCCTGGGTTAGAATGAAGAGAGATGCACTGGGGTAACGTCAATCCTGAGTTTAGGCTGAGGGCAGGTTGTGGGGCATATGGCTAAAATGCTGTAGTTCCTATAAGGACTATGTCAAAATTTGAATTGATATCACACACCGTGTGGCTGCAAAAAGAACATGTTAACAGGTGCATAGTTTCCAAAGAAGGGAGGTGAAGTTTAACTATAGGTTCAAGTGTGCCGTGAGATAAAAAAAGATCGAAAAACACTGGCCTGTACCATGTACTGAGGAGTTCAGGCCACGTCCAGGAATTTTTGAAAGGACATTGATAAAACTACTTATATCCAGTAGTTGCTGAAAAGAAAAATGTATCTGGAAATGAATAATATTTATTAGCTAGCTGAAGAAAATGTTGTTTGGCCTCAAAAGAAAAAATGGAAAGGAATGTGACTTGGAGATAGATGCTGACGTGCTCCGAAAGGGCAAAAAGTACATAGAGCTAAAAGTTTAGGAAGAAATGGAAGCTGTTTCAACATAAGGAAGAACTTTGACATAATTTTAGTGCCAGTAAATATGGCATATACTGTCTGATGAGGTACTGGGTTCTCTGTGACCACCTGGGGAGTTGATAACTGCTGCTTTCAGGGTCTTATCAAGGCGTTAGTGCTGTGTTTTTCAACCTTTTTTATCTCACGGCACACTTGAACCAATGGTTAAACCTCTGCAACACGCTTAAATTACATTGATCAAGAAAAGAGTAAGAAAAAAAAAGAATATACTTACCATGCTTTGAACTTCTTTTGAAAATAATTTAATTAATGATCTTTAAGAATTTTCATGGCACACCTAAGATCTTCTTGAGGCACACCAGTTGAAAATCACTGAGTTGGCTCGGCACCTGTGGCTCAACGGGCTAAGGCGCCAGCCACGTACAACTGAGCTGGCGGGTTCGAATCCAGCCCGGGCCGCCAAACAACAATGACGGCTGCGATCAAAAATGGCCGGGCGTTGTGGCGGGAGCCTGTAGTCCCAGCTACTTGGGAGGCAGAGGCAGGAGACTCGCTTGAGCCCAGGAACTGGAGGTTGCTGTGAGCTGTGATGCCATAGCACTCTACCCAGGGTGACAGCTTGAGGCTCTGTCTCAAAAAAAAAAAAAAAAGAAAATCACTGAGTTAATGCATCGAGGAGGCAATTTGATTAGATGGCATCTAAGATGCTTTATATACATGAACCTATGATTTCAAACAAATTCCTGATGGACGTGATATCCTTGAGTGTTCTATAATGTGAACTTCACAGTGGATTCTCATGCTCAGATATTCCTTGGGGAAGAAATCTAATGGACTCTGTGGAACTCATCAACCTTGGGCTGTTGTGTTTGAGGGGTACCTTGCGTGTCTCCTGTTCTATGGGATATGCCATGGGAGCCACTCTTCCAAAGCCTGGCCGATTCTTATTTTTACTCATTAGAGGTCAATTACCATTGCCCCAGTTTCATAACAGCTTCTTCCTGGCTTCAGGCTTGTGTATGGACCAGAAAATAAGGCTAGAAATAGGTGCATGCAGCTCCTGAGTGCCAAGGGTGGCGTCTTACTTCTCCCGGGCCTTGCTTCTCCCTTAACTGTGATTCTGTCCACATTGTCTTCATTCTGAGATTATGACCAGCTCTAGCTGATACCTGTATCTAGGGAAGTGCTGCCTTCTTTGAAATAATCCCAGATTGGGTATAAAGCCTATAAAAAAGATATTAGTTTAGTTTACTCTTTTGGGGGTCTTATTAATACTAGTAACAATGATAAAGATGATTTATCTTCTACTTACTATATGCCAGACACTGGACTAGGTACTTCATGTTCATCATCTGGTTTAATCTTCCTCAAAACCCTGCAAAGTAGCTTTGCTTAGTCCCATAAGACAGATGAGTAAACTGCAGACTCAGGAGGCTAAATAACTTGATGCCATTTGCCCCAGTGGAAGCAAGATTTCACTCTGTTTTATTGACTTTAACTAGGCTCTGAATGCACTCAGCTCCTGAACTCACCCAATTTGATGAATCCCTCTGACCTAAGATGAGTCTATAGATGCCTGGTGAGGGTCACATAGAAATGCTTTTCCCAGAGACCGACCAAACCACCCTTTGGCATGGACCTCTGTAGTATGATGTTAACATTTCTTAAGGACTTTCCTTTTTAATTTTTTTCTTTTTGTGACAGAGTCTCGCTCTGTTGCCCCAGCTAGAATGCAGTGATATCATATAGCTCACAGGGCTCAAGCAATCCTCCTTCCTCAGCCTGGCAAATGGCTGGGACTACAGTCCTGCCCCACCATGCCCCACTAACTTCTGAAATTGTTTGTAGAGACAAGAGCTCAATATGTTACTCAGACTGGTCTTGAACTGCTGGCCTCAAGTGATCTTTTTCCTTGACCTTCCAAAGTGCTGGGGTTACAGGTGTGAATCACCTTAAATGTTTAAGAACATTTAAAGCCCTAGAATCTTTGGGAATCAAAGACATGATTGTGCTCCATGATAAATAAATGAAGGAAGGGGGCACTATTTAAAAATCATTTGAAAAATAATAAAGCACCTGGCTGGAGAATTTCAATCAAGAGGTCTGGTTTATTGTTTTTGTTTGAGTGCAGAAACTTGGGATGACTTATGCTTCATGGCTGAATTCTACTTTCTCTTTTTCTTTTTTTTATTAAAAACGTGTTTTACAAAGCGTCTACCGCCAGGACGTGAGTTTTTCTCCTCCCTCGCTAAAAAACTTGCCCCTGAGAATAAGAAGCCTGAGCTTCCCCTGTCCTGCTGTCACATGTCTTTTTATCATGCCCAGGAAGGTAGCAAGAGGACACCGGACATTTGGCTCACTGCTGCGGAATCTGAGGTCTGTGCTTATTCATGCATATTTACAAGGTAATTAGTTGTCCATTCGTTCATTAGCATGTTTATAGGGCCACTTGCACAGCCTCTCAATTGCAGCTTGGAGAAGAGAGACAGCCAAGGAGGGCCTCCAGGGAACATTTGTGTTAAACGGAGTCCCAGCGTGATATCGTGGAACTCACCAGTCCCCAAACCAGAACTAGTTTTCTAACTCAGATGGGACTTGTCAGCCACTCAGAAATGAGGTACTTAATCAGCTCATTTGTGTTTCCTCTCCAAAAGTCCAGCAGACACTCAAGGACGATGGAACCTTCCTTTTTTTTTTTTTTTAAGCCTGTCCTGTCCAGGCAGAAGTTTCAAGATTTCCTCCCCTCCCTTTAACTGTTATTTAAATCAGGTGTGCACATCTGTGAATGCTGACGGACACATACAGCTGTGTACCTGTCACCACCACCAGGGTACAGAACAAATTCAATGTGCTTTCAAAGTAAAGGGTTTTTGTCAATTATCTTTTTCAAAATCAACTGACTAGCTCTGAATTAGACCTATCTTTATGGCATGGGGAAAGACGCTGTTTCAAGAAAAGACACTGTTCCAGAGAAAAGGCTGGAAGGTTTGGATCCATGACAATACAGGTGGTTGCAGGAGCCAGCTGGGGACATCCCGGCAGAGTGACCCGTCATCAGAAGAGAAGGAACAGTTTTCCTGACTCAGAATTGATATGGGGCTGGTTATCTAGTTTTCTAAAGCTACATTTTTTTTTTCTGTCTCTCTTTTTGCAAACAGAAGATAATGGAAAACGTTTCCTTCTTAGATGGCTTGGTGTGAATTGCCACCATTCCCCTCTAAATCACTGGGCCTGGGCCTCTTTCTGTTTAAAATCCGCTCCCTGACAGCAGTGTGAGCCTGGCCTCACCGCCCACGCAGGAAGGAAGATGCTCCTTGCGCGAGCTGCTTTGCATTCCCAACGAGCTCCTTGTGGGTATCAAAGAGAGGCAGTTTGTAGAACCTGTGTTTTTGAAAATCTGTCCCTACGTTAGATCTGAGAGGGGAAGAAAAAAAAAAAAAAAGGAAAATGTCTAACTCTTCAAATCATCTTCACACTTTCAAATCCCCTCTGAATCTTTGTTTTTCCCAGTTCCAGGTCCTCCACGAACGTGCTTCCTGTGGTCGTCTGTGTGTTTCAATATTTAGTTCCTTCAGTCATTTCAAAATGACTTCAAACTCACCTCCTTCAGGAAACCTCCGTTCAAACTAACCCCTTGAAAGAATCGAGAGTATCAGTGCAAAACTGCTTATAAAAATGAGGCGCTCCTACCACCGCCTCTGGCTTCCGCTCTTGTTTTATATTTCAGCCGCCTCTTATTACCTTCCCTTGGCCCAAGTAGAGGCAGGAAAGTGTGGGTGGAGGGCTCTGTTTTTAGAGTTGGGTTGCCGTCTGTCTATCCATCATTTATCCACCTACCTACCTCCCAGCTATCTATCTGGCCGTCTATCCATCCATCTGCCTTTATCTGTCTACTCTCTGTTTATGTATCATCCCTCTCTGCCTACCATCTAACCATCTACCTACCTGTCTCATTTAGTTGAACTGTCAAGTTTATCTGATCTCTATCTCTACCCTCTATCGTATCTATCCATTTATCTGTCGCCCACCTATGTATCCATTTGTCTAATTTATCTGATCTTTATCCTTTAATTGTATCTATCCTCTATCTGTTAGTCCCCCCCTCCCTCCTTCTCTTCTTCCCTCTGTCCTTCCCTCCCTCCCTTGGGCATTTATTTATCATCTTAGAGTTTCAGTTTTCCCCATCTGTAAAATGGAGCTAATAACAATGCTATGAGGATTAAGGGATATATATACATATATCAAAGGATATATATATATATATATATATATATATTTTAATATATATTTAGCATTTAAAATAATTCCTGTCACACAAGAAAGCTCCATGGCGTTAAACTTCAGTATCTCCATTACTTTCATGATCTCTGTTTCTCCTTCTTTCTCCCATCTTCTTTTGGCCCTCCCAAAAGCAGGGCTGTACTTTCTCATTTGGGGCTTTCCTCAAACCCTACCTTCAGTCAAAGTGTTGGTGTCAAAACAGCTGTTCTGTTCGACCCTCCCCTCCACACCTTGCTTCATCGAATCTGGGACTGACGCATGTAAGTTTCACTGGATTTTACAGCTCTCTTTTCTATGTTTGGTTTGTTCATTTTTTTTCTTTATTATTACTGTTTCATGGGATCGCCACTTCAGTTTCTGTATCATTGTAGGCATCAGTTCTTCTGAAACACGTGTTTTGGAAGAAGCGAGTCAGAACTATACCAGGTAAGGTTACCTTGCTGTCCTTGAAAAGTTTGTGGGTTATAAAGTGAGGATGAGCCGTCTGCAGCCCCCTGCCTGATTTTGAGTGGTCTGGCAACTAAGAACAGTATCTAGATTTTTCAATGATGGAAAACAAAAATCAAAAAGATTATATGACACAGGAAGATCCCATGAAATCCAAATTTCAGCACCCATAAAGTTTTACTGAAACACAACCGTGCCCCTTTGTTTATGAATCACCTATGGCGGCTGTCTCACGACAGCAGCAGAGCTGAATAGCAGCGACAGAGACTAAATGGCCGGCGAAACCTAAAATATTTACTGTCTGGCTCTTTATAGAAAATGTTTGCTGACTGCTGACTTGGAGTCTTATTCTAAGTAAACTCACAGTTGGAAAAAACTAGAGTAGCTTGATGTGAGGGGTGGGATTGGAGGCAGATCATATAAGAAGGGCGTCTTTGTGGGCCTGTTACTTCACATTTTCAGTATTTCCTCTTCCTTGTCTGATGCACTTAACATATTTGATTGGGTGTTTGTTAAGTCAGTTTGCAGAAAACTTCCATGTCAATATCCTGATTTTCTGCCCGGCTGTAAAGCCAGACCCTGTCATCTTTGAGTGCTGGGTTTCATAGGACACAATCCTTTTCCTTAGTGGTGAAAGCTTTGTTGCTTTGTCAACCACCAACGTTCTTCCTGAATTTCTTTTATCGATATTCAAAACCTGGCCTTTTGTGCTGAATATCTTCACACGTTTTTAAAACGGTGCAACTTTGAGCTTTTCAGCTCTGCACACGGAAGGAGCCGAGGTATTGTTTTTCTATTGGTGTGATTGACTTGTTCTTTAAATAAAGCTCCAGCCTTTGTTCTCAGCTCCCCACTAACTGCCATATTCAAATTGTTTGTTCTTGTCTAAAATAACTTCACTTTGTGCCATTTATTCCGCAGTCTTGCAAACAATTAAACACAATGTTTACAAAGTAAATTGACACCTATTCTGGAAAAATTCTGCAAAAACAAAGGAAGAAATCCAAATAACAAAATGGGGGAGAAAAGAAATCAGACAAGTCCTTTATTTTGTACATAACGTGTAGCTGGAAACTTGTCCAAGAGTCGAACAATGGAGTCTCACAATGTGAAGGAGGTTGGGGGGGAAGGGAGGTTCCATTTGCAAAGAATTAAAAAAATAAATGTTACAAAAGACTTGGTTCTGATTTGGGTGGGCCCTGCTTTCCTTGGGCCAGAAGAGCTGGGGCATGAGAGGTGCCAGTGAGCAGGGAGTGAACAGCTCCCTTGGCATTTTAGGGACATTGAACCAGGCGTGTGTCCTGACTCTGGCTGATGGTTGGACAGCCTTTAACCTGGAAGCTCTATGTATCGGATGTCAGATTTCCTCTAAAAGTAGAGGAAAGTTTTTTTTTTTTCTTTTTATCATTCTCTTCTTGTATTACTAGCAGCAACATGGAGCCTGGGCTCTCTCTCTCCTGCAGGCTTACATGCACACATGCACACACTTAGAGCTGTCATCTACCTGCTTCCCAAAGGTAGGACCAAGATGGGATAAGATGGGACAGGCACTGGGATAGGTATGTGGGACAGTCTGGATAATGTGCCCCTAGTACAAAAGCTGACCAGCCTTCTAGCTCCTGATTGTGCCTGGTCTACCCGTCTGAGTCAGTGCTGCAACGTTCGCTCTGGGGACCTGAGGGTAGGGGGCTTCCTCCCCACCTCGGTTCTTAGGCTTATCTAAGACCCGCCTGTCCTCTGGCACCTTTTTCAGTGGCAGCAAGTATCAAGCAGTGCCCTTATGGGGTGGCTTGCAATCTTTGTTCTTTCTGGTGAAGTAGGTCATGAGGATGGATCACACATTTACATGTTATTCATGGATGTGCAAATGAAGTGTATTTAAAATTTTTTTTTTTTTTACAACAGATCTACTCTTTCCTGGGAGCCTCTACTCTGCTGGGTATGAAGGAAAAATGAAACTTGGTCTGATTCAATTCATCAAGCCTCTTCTTAGGTGGAGATCTCTTTGGGGTGAAGCTTCATTCTTTCAGGTTTCTTGCTCTGCTCTTCTTCAAGGAGCTTCTGGGTGGCACATGCACTTGGGACCCTCTTGTGGCCAGGGCACTGTTTGGTATCTGCCAGGGTGTGAGGTGCCCTCCTGTCACCTGCACTGAAGTTTATGATTCTGAGGTCACAGTCCCTTCTTGTTCAGCTCAGTCACACTGGGATGCTCCCAGGACACTCCTGTTACTCCTTGGAGCTGACCCTGAGTATGGGGCCTGGTTCTCAACATCCCCCCCATCATCTGTGGCTTCTAGGATCACTCTATCATATCCATTGTATGTGGGTTGTACATACAACCCCCGCATCCCCAGCCCATCAGCTTCTGGGTCCTTCCCCCTGCCTCGTCTCTAGTTTAACTTTGCTGTGGACTTCTGGGTAGGTGAGGGTTGTGGGAGCTAACCTTTGACATAGTTTTTGAGATTCTCAGCACCCAGTGAGGGGAGGGCCTCTCTCTGTTTCCTTTTACCCCATTAGCCTGCTTCATATGCCCCCCCATCCTGTCCCCCTCCAGCCCAGAGAGTGGAGGTCAGCATGTGTGCTTTTTGCCATCTGCTTTCATATGGCTTTACCTGGTGTCTCCCCAACCCCAAAGGTGTAGGATCTCTTCCTGTTTGTTTTACTGTTTCCCTTCATCCAGACGTCTTCTGCCTCTGCCCAGCTGGAAGAGGGAAATGGCCGCCAAGGGATGTGTTTTATGGGGGAGGGTAAAGGAAATCCCATCAATTTATTACTTTCAAAATATTGTCTTGGTTTTACCTCGATTCATGGTATGCAAGGCAGCTTCAAGGCACAGTGCACGAGGATGGCTCAGGGTACACGGGATTTGACATGGAATTGTCCAGAAACACAACGGTCTGATCCCTGCAGGTTCATTAGGTGCTGAAGACACAAAATACTATCCTTGAATGTATGCAGCATACTATGGAACCTGGACAGGAAACGCTAAATCCACCTTTGTCAGACAATGATACCGGAAGGTTCTATGTCAAAGGAAATAGTTGTTGAGAAAAAGCCAGCCAATTCCTGGGGATCAGACCAAGGAAAATAACTGTGTATATCTGTGTAAAATTAGGTGGGAATGAACACCCAGGGCATCCTTAAAGGTAAAATAGTCATGTAACTTTCAACTGGGAAATGCACAGGGTCCAGTAGAAGGGTGCCCCACTAGCTTTCTTTTCCATGGTGGTGGTGGGAGATGTTGAGGGGTTTGGGGAAGGGGACTGTTTAGCAGTGAGAGAACACAGGTGGTTTCTTGCCTCCTCTTGACCGTCCCCTGCTTACCAATTCCTGCCACTTTCATCCTTCACCCTCAGAGTCCACCAGTCTTATCATTGCATTAAGATTACACCTTGCTTATTTCCCCATTCATTCAGCATGTATGGAGGGCCTGCTGTCTACACTGGGCTGGCTGTGGATAAATGAAGGTTAAGATCCTTTTCAACCCTGAATGAGAGAACTGACTTGTGCAAAATGGGATTTGAGGGAGTCATTGATTGTGGGAGGCAGATATTTTCATCAATAAATAGGGACAGGAGATAGGGCCAGAAATGAGAAACAGAGAAGGGAACGGACAGGGAAGACTAGCAGCAAGGGCTTTGTATGCAGAGCATCTCCTTCTGAGGTTGGTTTGGACCATACATACTCCCCAAGGTTAGGGTTAGGGCTATGGGGTACCTGGAGTCATAAACCCACTTCTCATGCCTGTGGGTGGCAGCATGGCTCCACAGGGCTAGCTAACCACTGTGAGAGGTGCATTAAGGTGTGTATTCCTTTCTTCCACTCAGGGAAGGGAAGAGAGCTTTATCCCATGATGAATTCAAGATGGAGTCAAGACAGTTTCATAAGTACAGATGTTTAAAAAGTCCTTGAACATTTTATTCCATTCAATTGTACATATGTGTTCCACATATGTACTGAAGTTTTTCCAAGACTATTTAACTTTTTCCATCATGGTGATTGCTTAGGTGGGGACATGCAAGGATACTTTCCAACCCGTCAGCTCCTTATTTAGGTGTGTCCCCTTCTGGAAGGTTCTAAAAGTGTAACCCACACACTCCAAAGCATATTCTCAGTTTATTGTTGTGCTGGTATGCTCTACACCCACTATCTCACCAAGGAAAGCTACAAGTACCCACTGACATCAGTAGCAATTGTCTGAAATATTCCCCCTTGCCTGTTCCTGATAGGATTTTGTTTTGGCTTCCTTCTTGGCTTCTGTGATGTTCTGATCCTTTCTGGAGCTCTTTTTGCCTTGGTATTTGAGCTATAGAGATTTCCCCCATGGACTTTTACCTGATCTGTTCTTTCAGGTCTATAAAACATTGTAGGAAGCTCATTGGTGACCCTCTAGCTTCAGAGAACTCGGTCCATCTCTGGCCTGCTCATGCACACCACACAGGCACACACACACCCACACACACACAGTAGAAGTTGACGTGCAGGACCTCACGAAATCCCACTCTGCTCTACCGCCTTTCTGTACAATTTGCTGTGTGGAAACAATTTTTTTAAAATTAGGCTAGAAAAGACCTCTTGTGGTGGATAGCTGACTCCCCAAAGGGAAAACTCCCCTTTCAAGTAGCACTTTGTACTTTGTCAAGCTCTTTCAAACTCATTATATCTTTTAGCTATCTGGAAGCTGTATTTGGATTCATTGGGTTTCTCTGAGTGCTGGGCCTTACTCGTACTTCATGGAGCTGATTTTCATCATGTGTAAATTAAACTGGAAACACATATTTTTTTTTTTCTAAGCTGGAAAGAAGAGCCATTTTCTCTATGACTCACTCCTGTACCTGACTTTATTAGAATCCATTAAAGAGGACAGAATATGTGCTCATATAAAAAAAATTTTTTGCCTGCCAAGTTTTTTTCAATAGAACATAACAAAACTGCCAGAAAAATTACGGTATATATCAGCTACAGCTCTGGCCAGAACAACTCAAAACAGGAAAAACAAGATATAAGTTCTAATGGAAGAAAGGCTTTTTGGGCCAATTTGGAGTACTCTAGATACATTAGCAATTTACCAAATTCGGTCAAAAGCTGAAAGCACTCAAATACTTCTAGTGGGACACACACTCAGACTCAAGTGGTCAAGTTGAAATGGAGACATGGAAATGATCTGGGCATGTTTTGTCCGGGTGTGGGTGGCAGTGATACTGGGGCTTTATGGACAACCTTCTATCCTTGTACTGTTACTGAAAGAGGAACAGTAGTGAAATAGAAATATCATTCAGCTAATATATACATGTTGCATGTTTCCTCAAATTCCTCAGACTCACAGAACACTTGGGGATGGAGTGGGAAAAGTTGAATGGATTTGAAAAGCAAACCTCGTTAGCATATGTAGAGTGACTTCACCTTCAGTCTTCAACAGGTCCAGGGTTTTACATAAGTAGGTAAATAGGTATTGGGCATGAAAGATCATAACCTGTTAGCCGAGAGGCAGTAAATACATTGTGATGAAGTTCAAGAGTTGAAACCGAATAAAGTTTAGGTTTATGGGGGATATTATATCAGCCAAATGAGGCTAGATTGAGCAACTGTTCCAAAGATACCAACACAAGTTTGGTTCCATGTCATGCTTACTCTTGTGGTCCTGAGCAGGTGGACAATGAGCTTCTGTTCCACGTTGTCAGACTTACTCTGTCAGGAGCTCCATATTGACATAGGCTTTGTTGTAGTGACAGGATACTGGAGACTGGATAACTTATAAAGAAGAGAGAAATTCCTTGACTAATGATTCTAGAGGCTGGGAAGTCCAAGAAACACAGTGTTGGCTTCTAGAGATGGCCTCTTGCTTCCTTATAACATGGCAGAGAAGTAGAAGGGGCAGTAGTTGTGCCAAAGAGACATAACATGAGAAGCAGCTTTGCTTTGTAACAGCCAGTTACCTCAGGAGCTCATCTATTCCCTGGAGAATTAACAGAGTCTCATGAGAAAGCCATTCATGTATCTTAATGACCTAATCACTGCATAAAAGTATCACCTCCCAATAATGTTACATTGGCAATTGAATGTCATTGTGAGTTTTGGCAGAGACAAACCATATCCAAACTATGGCAGTCTTCAACAATCCCAGAAGCAGGAAACCATGGTGATGTGTGCATGAGTGCTTAGATCTGACCAGTCATGACTGATCAATGATGATCATATTTCTTTGACTAGAGCCAGTGGCTTTGGAGTAGATGGGGCAATGTGATCCTGCCATGTGGGCTACAATGTGTGCAGAGCATTTGTCAGTGACACCCATGAAAACTACAGATGTACTTGAAGATCATTTGTTATTCTCCTTTGCTTTAAAAAATGACTCTTACCTTCCCAAATCCTGAATCTATCCCATTTTTGGTTTCTTCCCCACCCCCCAAATTGAAGGTGTTAAATAATTCGTTTCTATATTTAATAATTTCACTTTAAATTGATTGAGGCTACAAATATTTGTACAGTTTTTTTTCTGATATGGGCATTATGTTAAATGCTATCCTCAAGTTGCTTACTGCCTCATGGGGTGGCAGACTTCACAGACAAACATTTGCAATAGAATAAGATGACTTTTCCTCTGTAGGTGGGTTTGGTGTGGAATGGAGGTAGTGGAGAAGGTGCTTGGGGACACTCAAGAAAAACTACTTCTATTGAAGGAAGGTTCCTTGTGCACCACTTCAAATCTCTTCTTTCTTGCTCTAGACTAAAAATTGTTCTTGTCTCTGAGCGAAAGCTTTCATGTACTTGAAATAAACACTATTCTACTTTTCTCCATTTTTTCTCCACGTAAAGTAAGTATAATTCTCCATAGATCCATTTTCTTTTCTTCTGTGGCCCTTTAGAGTTCTCTTCCTTGCTCCTAGCCAGGGTGTGGGAAAAGTGATGTGACAACAAAGAGGAAAGGACATTTGGGCAAAGACTTGGTTGGCTTTGACTGCTTCAAAGGAAAACAGGAAATTTAAGTATAATTTTCATGACAACCTGCAGGGAATCATCTCTCCTTCAGCTTAGAACAGAAGCTACCTCAACACTAGAGAAGGTCACATCTTGATTCTTTTTTTTTTTCTTTTTGAGGTAGAGTCTCACTATGTCCCCTTGGTAGAGTGCTGTGGCGTCACAGCTCACAGCAACCTCAAACTCTTGGGCTTAAGTGATTCTCTGGCCTCAGCCTTTCAAGTAGCTGGGACTATAGGCGCCCACCACAATGCCTAGCTATTGTTATTGTGGGTAGTTGTCATTGTTGTTTAGCAGGCTTGGGCTGGGTTCAAATCCACCATCTCTGTGGTGCATGTGGCTGGCGCCCTACCCACTGAGCTATGGACGCTGAGCCACATCTTGATTCTTTCAGTTTTCCTCCTAGGTCTCTCAGACCACTCACCCACTCAAAGCAACTTCTAGTTGGCTTCCCTGCCCCATCTCATAGGCAGCCTCTTTGGAGAGTGCTTTGTCACGTGCCTTTCCAATCCTTCAGATGCTGCTTCAGATTCTGTTTTTGGCAGCTTGGGGAATCATAGGATAGCAAAGGTGAACTTTCTTCTATTGCTCTATTTCTCTCCTTGTTCAGAAGCTGAAAGAGAGGGAGGGGTGTTATTTATTGAGCCCCAGTATCCTGTGAGGTTAAGAAATGTGTTTTATGACAAAAGGCCAGATAGCGAGTGCTCTGGGCCGTGAATTAACTACAGGGACAGCAAGTCTAAGCCGTCCAGAGCCAAACCCTAGTTTCCTTTGACCTGCAGAGGCCCACCTTGGTCAACTCATCCATAGAGATCTCTTTAGTGACTCAAACCCACCACTGACCTCCCCTTCTTCCTCCTTCCTAGGGCATCAGTAGACTATATGGCACATCATGGTGTAATTTGTTTAAAAGTCCCAGCTCCTTTATCCAGTTTAGAGCATAATGCTGTCCTTGTAGTTTATTTAGGGGTGAGCAGTTGAGATTACATACATACACACACACACACACACACACACACACACAGATATATGTAAAATCACACACATATGGTACAAAATGGTACCTGAGGTGCATAGTTACAATCCTTATCTTTGTCTTTTCATATAACTTTATATCTCATTTAATTAAGGTACTGAGTTTCTTGGGGGACAGGAACTATCCTTTCTAGTCCTTTTCTCATCTGCAAAGAACTGGTTAATCAACCCTAAGTAAATTTTTAGAAGAGTTGCTAAAAGCTTACACAAAACTGATCTATAACTATTTTTGAGAACTTCTGAAATTTGGGCAGGAAGTATTTCTCTTCCATTATGTTTTCTGCGTGTGAGGCTGCATTAGACAACCCACTTAGACAACAAAATGCTAAATTTGACTATCAAGTGGCTGGCCTCTGTACTTTAAAATCCTCCCTAAATCTCTGACACTTGTCACCAGACACCGTGATGGAGAGAATTTGCAAAAAAAAATATTTAGTGATATACCTAAAAAAAAAAAAAAAAAAGAAAAAGGACAGATTTTCTAGTGGCATGTATATAGCTAGTATATATTGAATATATAATTTCAGATTTGAACAAATAGTAGATAAAAGATCAAAAGGCCTTGCTTAAAATGCTTTGATTTGTCAGAAGTCAGATGTCAAACAATGCTTCTAGAATAAAGCTGCTGTCAGCCCATTTCAATCTCCTGTCCCTAGTCTTAAGGACTGGGTAATTGTGGGGTCTTCATAAAATTTCTTATGTTTCTATGTTAGCATTTCTTGTCAAGTAAACTCAGGCTGATGTCCAAACAGTCCCAGGTGAATTGGAACTTTTTTAAGAAGTGAGAGGGGGCTGGGCAAACTCGACATATAGCAGAGACCTGGCCTGTTAATGGTATCTGGACCCAACCCCAAATGGCTTTCTAATGCAACCCAAACAGAAAAAAACTGCAGTCAGGTAAGGGCCAGGCCTGGGCAGGTGGGGACAAACAAATGTCCAGTTGCCTGTCCCTGTCCCGGCAGGAAGGCCTACAATAAGCAAGGTTACTTCCTCCCATTTCTCACCCTAAGCTTCCCCCCACCTTTTTTTTTTTTCTTTTGTTCCCTATGGATACAAAGAGCAATGAGTTGAAAGTAATCATTCTTGGTGGGAGAGTTTTACAAGGGAAAGTTGTGGGATTGCCAATTATTTTATAATTAAGTATTAGATAAACTTTCTGGGTGACGGAGAGAACTGTCAGGGAATGAATCGGCTGGAGACACTAGCTGGTGCCGAGGAAGCCATTCCCCTTCATGTTAATAGGTGTCGCTTCGATGGATCTCCCGGGCTGCACACACTCAT
The DNA here is from genome assembly GCA_963574655.1 of Perodicticus potto. Classification (NCBI taxonomy): domain Eukaryota; kingdom Metazoa; phylum Chordata; class Mammalia; order Primates; family Lorisidae; genus Perodicticus; species Perodicticus potto. The sequence continues at coordinate 4,613 of CAUYRH010020897.1, read as the reverse complement.
CTTCTGAACCCTTACTCTTCCGGCTGTCACTTAGCCCATTCCCATCTGTTTCTTATGCTCTAATAAACGATAGCACTAATTTATTTAGCACCTCTCACCGGAGCCCCCAGGGCGACTCCCACCCTGCAGGGATTCTCTGCCAAAGTGTGATGACTTCGGAGTGGACACACAGCCTGCTGCTTCTGGATGTCAGGACCAGACTCTGAAATAGGACTTTGCCTTCAGGGATGCTCACCATCAATGGTGTGATTTTTTCTGTTGCCCTTTTCAAATCCCTTTAGCCTTCAGAATGGAAAATTTGGCCCATTTCTTGAGGGCTGTGAATACCCTGGGAGTTGTTTGCCTACAGAAGCTCCAGAATATTTGTAGATATTTTATAGTTGCTTTTGAAAATGTTTATTGGCCTTTTCTTGGGTCTTCTGGAAGTGTCTATCTAAAGGGGAAGAGAAATATGTGCTGTTTACATTCCTGCAACTAACGTCAGTATTTTGAGCTGGATTACTGACCTGCCAAGGGTTTGGATCCATTTCATTTAGACTTTGAACTTGAAGGCTGCTGTTCATTTGCATATTGAATGATTAAAGGGATTGAATGATCATCTTTTGTGATATTTAGAAGAAATTTGTCATATAAGATTTGTAATGCAGCAAGACATTCAATTGAAGAAATTAAAAATATAAATTTCTCATAAACTGATGCCTTGAATTTAGATTTTTTAAAAAATTGAGACAGTGTCTCAAACTATTGGCTTGAGTAGAGTGCCATGGTGCTGTGATGTCCTCATAGCTTACAGCAACCTCAAACTTCTGGGTTTGAGCAATCCTCTTGTCTCAGCCTCCTGAGTAGCTGGTACTACAGGTGTGCACCACTACGCCCAGCTAGTTTTTCTATTTTTAGTAGAGATGGGGTTTTGTTCTTGCTCAGGCTGGTCTCCAACTCCTGAGCTCAGATGATCCACCTGCCTCTCCCTCCCAGAGGGCAAGGATTACAGGCATGAGCCACTGTGCTGGGACCAATTTAGAATTTTTGAGCCAAGTGCAATTTTTTGTCAAAAACTTAAAGAAGACAGGTGAGGCAAATGCTAGTAGCTTTAAACACCGAGCCAGGAAATCCCACATATAGGCCTTCTTTATAGGAAATAGGAGTAACCCTCAAGGGTTTGTGTGGGAAAGGTCAACAGGGGAGTTTTCACTTCCCCAAGCCCCACAGGTTTCCGGCATGGCCCAGTTAACCTTTTCTTCTAGTGGCTTTGAAATTATTTTCAAAGGAAATACATTTCTGACTTATTTTGGAGAAAATTAAGAAAAGGAGATTTGCTTTATAATGTTCAGAGGAGTGTTTCTCAAACTCTGCTTCATACAAGCTCCAGCCTGATGATAAAGGAGCCTGTGATCAAATAAATTTGAGACATCCAGGTACATTTTTATCTCTTCCAAAGCACAGCAGGATATTAAAGGTTCTGATATGTCCTGCAGTAAAGAAGCTGATTCAGTTTTGTTTTTCAGTCTTTTTGGAACAGAGTTGAGCACAGTGTTTTTGTTATGTTTGTTTTCTGCAGCACATCTCTGTGTAATTCTTTGCAGAGAATAGACTTCAGGAGATGCCAACGTATCATCAGCGTTTCTGGATTATAACTATTCTGTGAAGCAAAATATGCGTAAATGCATAAACTTTGTCTTGTGTGATGTCTAAGGTGCCATGTCCCCTTTGCCTGCTCTGACTCAATCAGGGTGTGCACTGAAGACACTCGCAAGTTTGAGTCTTTAAGGTGCCAGCACCTACTGTCCCAATGATTTCCTCTTGCTCATACTTTTAGACTAGGGGTCAGCAGGCTTTCGTGTGAAGGGCCAGAGAATGAATATTTTCAGTTTTACAAGTCTGCTGGTCTCTGTAGCAACTCTCAATCCTGCCATTGTAGCTCAAATGGCCTCTGATACTGCATAAATGAATGGATATGGCTGTGTTTCCATCCAACTTTATAAAAACAGGCAGAATTTGCCCTGGAGCCTGTAGTTTGTCAACCCTTATACTAAATTCTGTTCAGGGTCACCCTTCTTCTTGCAGATTTCCTTAGGGTTGGTTCCAGCCACTGCCCCCACCCCTCATTAATTTCGACCTTTGTTTAGCTTACAGGGGTGTCCAACCTGTGGCCCGTGGGCCGCATGTGGATTCTGTGAGGACTTTTTTTGCTTATCTGTGGTGGCAGATATCACAGAAATTATGCACGGACCTTCGTCCCTTTTTGCTCATCAGCTTTTGTCAGTGTTTGTGGATTTAACGTGTAGCCCAAGGCATCTCTTCTTCCAATGTGGTACAGAGAAACAAAAAGGTTGGATACCCCTGGTGGTTATCTTCTTCCTGACCATGTTATCTTTCGTCTGTTATCGATGTTTGTTGAGAGGCAGAAGGGCCCAGGATTGCACTTCTTCCTCATCTCTCTGATTGGGCTTTCCCTTCAGAAAGGTTACTGTTTACTGTTTAGTTCCTTTGCTTGGAATATTCCTTCCCCCCTTTTCTATATGCCCAATTAATTCCTACTTTGGCATTAAGGTCTTAGCCTACTTAAGCTTCTCCTGACCTCATGGATTTAATAAAATTCCTTCATTGTAAGTACACAAAGCTTCATGTGCCCCACAGACTTTGGCTTAAATACTATTTCCTATTTGCTTTTACGATAAGGTGAGTATTGTCTGTTCTTTCCACTGGCCTCTAATCCCCATAAGGGCAGGGACTGGGCTTCGACACACTTACCAATACACCCCACCCCTAGCATACAGCCCAGTGCCTGATGTGCAGTAAGTGCTCAGTAAAAACTTGATGAAAGAAGGAATGAATGAAATAATGCTTGAATGATTGAACTCATCCCTAGCTCTGCACCTTGTCTAAGAACTTACATGTGTATGCTTAATAAATTATTTGAAGAATAAACAGTAATGACTTTTGTAAGTCATACTACCTAAAAGTGACATGATTTCTGGCTAAGACTTCCTCTGGCTTCAGTTAGAAATGTACGAGTTATGCCTTGTGCCACATTGTGTCACTTTCATTCGAACATTTGATTTCTTTTCAAATTGAACTCAGCCACAGCTGCCAGGTGCAAACTTTACAATAAACGGCAGAGAATAATTCCCTTCTACGTGGGAAACCTTCAATATCTGTGCTTAGCAGAACTCAACTGGACACGAGCAACTAAGAGTAAAGCATTATAGCTTTTTCTTTAGTATTTTTTAATTAGAAAGATAGAAAAAGGCACCTTTTCAATGACAGCTGACTTGAGAAAAGCCACCAAGTGGAAAATTCTAAGTTAAGTTGCAATTGTGCTATTAATTGTGTTTTAGGGTCTTTTATAGAAGTCATAACATGGTGAATTTGGGATGAATGATTGCTTTTCCTTTGAATCTTGGGCTTCTTAGCTGGTAGAAACCCAATGTGATAGAACTATCGTACATTTTGTGGTCATCTAGAGAAGAAAGCTCCAGCCTAGGGTGTTATGGAGAATGGACATCAGAACCCCAATTCTAGGTTCTCATCCCAGAAAGAGAAAACAGCTTCAAAGATGAAGAGAAAACAGATACTTAAAGACCACAGAGAGGAAGGAAAAAATCTCACCTGGTTGGTGATGGATCCAGTTTGAAAATTGTGGTGACACGTGGTGCTGGTCACTGATGGTGCCAACAGAGGTGTCTTTCTATGTGACTGAAGATTGCATAAAGGACCAGATGTGGAAGGCAATGCCTCAGCAGGGCTCAAAGGCAAATGTGAGGTCAAATCCCTTTTGAATGGGCCTCCAAGCATCAGAAACCCCCATATATAAGGTCTTTGGGCTGCATCCACTCTAACACACAGGGTCTGGGATGTACAGGTACTTAGAAGTGTGTGAACAGTGCACTTGCAAAAATTAGCCCATGTGTACATTTCAGACTAGAGTGTCTTTGACTTCCCACTGAGTCTGGCCCCCAGACAACTCTTTTCTCAGTCACGTGCCAGTCATGGGCAGCAAGAGGAATATCTGTGCCTAGAATGGCTCTAAATTTTCAGGCATTTATTTAGACAGAGGCTGAAACATTACAGTCTGGCCTCCCCATGTCTCAGACTGTGCAAGCCAGACAGGTCCTATGCAGGCCACTGCTCCTAAGTGCTCCTATGTATCAGCACAGTGCTGAGCACTTTAGTGCGTTACTCAAGTTGTCATAACAGCTCTGATGGGTAGGGATAATTCTCATTTTATAGCTGAGGACTCTGAGGGTCAGAGGATTTGTGCCCAAGGCCACCCAAAAGGTAATAGGCACAGCTCAGTTACATATTGGAAAGAATGAGGATCAATTCTATATAAGATTGTTGTGCTTTTCTGGCTCAGCGCCTGTGGCTCAATGGGCTAAGGCGCCAGCCACGTACACCTGAGCTGGCGGGTTCGAATCCAGCCTGGGCCCGCCAAACAACAATGATGGCTGCAAGCAAAAAATGGCCGGGCATTGTGGCGGGCGCCTGTAGTCCCAGCTACTTGGGAGGCAGAGGCAAGAGACTAGCTTGAGCCCAGGAATTGGAGGTTGCTGTGAGCTGTGATGCCACAGCACTCTATCCAGGGTGACAGCTTAAGCTTCTGTCTCAAAAAA
>CAUYRH010020896.1:0-31194 GCA_963574655.1 Perodicticus potto | reverse complement strand
GAGACTTTACAGCCTTTGTATTAATCTGGATGGAAGTGGAACACATTATTCTTAGTAAAGCATCACAAGAATGGAGAAGCATGAATCCCATGTACTCAATTTTGATATGAGGACAATTAATGACAATTAATGACATGGTGGGGGTGAGGGAAGGGGAGAGCAGAGAGAGAAAGAATGAGGGAGGGATTGGGAAAGGAAGAGCAGAGAGAGGAAGGAGTGAGGGGGATGGGGTCTTGGTGTGTGCCACACCTTTTGGGAGCAAAAAACAATTGTAAGAGGGACTTTAACCTAACAAATGCAGTCAGTGTAACCTGGTTTCTTGTACCCTCAATGAATCCCCAACAATTAAAAAAAAAGTTTATAAATGAGGGTGACACCTGTGGCTCAGTGAGTAGGGCGTCAGCCCCATATACTGGAGGTGGTTGGTTCAAACCTGGCCCCAGCCAAAAACTGCAAAAAAAAAAAAAAATCATAAATGACATCATAATATTAAAAAAAAAAAAAAAAAGATATCTGTGAGTATTGCCTGTAGGACCAGTCTATGGTGAAAACTTCTGTCAGTGTTTGTCTGGGGAAGACTTTATTTCTCCTTTGTTTATAAACCTTATTCTGGCTTGATATAAAATTCTTGATTGACAGTTTTTTTTTTTTTTCCTTTCTGCATTTTGAAATAACATCTGATTCTCTTCTGGTGAAAAGTCTGCTGTTAGTGTGACGGATTTCCTGCATTGGTGACTAGATCTTTTCCTCATTTTAAAATTCTATCTTTCACTTTGACTTTTGTCATTCTGATTATAATATTCTAGGGTAAAGTCATTTTTTGCAAAGTCTATGCCATGGGTACTGTTGGACCTCCTATATATGATTTTCTTTTCTTTTTTTTTTTTTTTTGAGACAGAGCCTCAAGCTGTCACCCTGGATAGAGTGCCGTGGCATTACAGCTCACAGCAACCTCCAATTCCTGGGCTCAAGCGAGTCTTTTGCCTCCGCCTCCCAAGTAGCTGAGACTGCAGGCACCCGCCACAACGCCGGGCCATTTTTTGGTTGCAGCTGTCATTGTTGTTTGGCGGGCCCAGGCTGGATTCGAACCCGCCAGCTCAGTTGTACGTGGCTGGCGCCTTAGCCCATTGAGCCACAGGCGCCGAGCCTATATATGATTTTCTAACTCTCCTCTTAGTCTTAGGATTTGTATTATTTATTTTCTTAAATAGACTTTTTAAACCTTTTGATTTTGCTTCCATCTTGGGAATATTGATAATTCGTAAGTTTGGTTGTTTTATGTAGTCCTGGATATCTCAAAGACTTCATTCATTTGTTTTTATTATTTTTGCCTGACTGAATTATTTCAAAAGACCCATCTTCAGGTTCTAAGATTTGTTCTTCTGCTTGGTCTAGTCTGTTTTGAAGCTATCTAATGTGTTTATATTTCTTTCAATGAATTTTTTAGCTCCAGAATTGCTGAGTTTTTTTTTTTTAAAGATAACTATCTCCTTGGTAAAACTCTCATTCATATCTTGAATTGATTTTCTGATTTGTTTGTATTTGTTTTAATATTTATTTTACATATCATTGAGCCACTTTAGAATAAATATATAGAATTCATTATCTTATATTATAAAGAATTATTTTTATATATAAACAAGACCATTTTTTTCAAAAATAAAAACTAAAAAGATTACAGAGAAATGTGAGAACTTTTTCATGATAAAAACACTAAAGCATAAATATTTTCACATTATGAAACTTTATATAAATATTTTTATATTGTATTAATAACATTTTATTGTCATAATACTGTGGATTACTCTAATTTTAATTTCTTTAACATTAAATTTACTTTAATAAAATAATTACCTTTGGAAAAAAAAAGGAATTATTTTTGATTGGGATCTGTTGCTGGATGTTTATTTTGGTCCTTTGGTGGAGTTGTATTTTCTTTGTTTTTTAGTTTTTCTATGTCCATCTATTGATATCTGCACCTCTAATGTAACAATCCCTGTTCCAATATTTGAAAACTATTTTCAAAGGATAAGATATTTTTGTGAAGATGTATATATGTTGTTGATTGAGGAGAATACTTTGTCTTAGATTTGGGGTGCCTATGGTAGTATGATCTGTATATGATTTCTTAGTCAGCACACAAGGGCATTTGGTATTTATGATTTCCTTGGTGGCTTAAGGTTTACTTGAGGCTGTAGTGAAGTTTTGCTGAGGATTTGCACACCAGCTGAGTCAGTCTTCAGGCTCCAGTAGTGGCAACACTGGGCTAAGTATACTTGATTTTAGGCCCTAGAGCAGCTTATGCTAGTGGTGCTGTCACTATGTTCTAGAAGGTGAATTCTGGGCCTTTAAGTGCCCTGCTCAGAAACTAGTACTTGGAGCAGAGGGTAAACAGTGTGGGCAAGATGCTGGGGAGAGTGCTGTATGCTTGCAACTTGGTCTCACAGCAGCCCATTGCAGGGTGAAGGAAGTTGTCCTCAGTGTACGTAAGAGAGTTTAGGCTCCCCTGTCCTTTTGTAACTGAGTAGAGGGTATAGCTGCATCAGCTTGAATTCAGCCTAAAGCCAGGGAGCAGTACAGCTTGAAAATTCCCAAATGGTACCTTAGGTCTGTGACCAGAGTGGTGCCCTTCCCAGGCAGGTTGCATTGCAAGAAACTATGGGGAATGCAGTTTGAAACAGTCTCACAGCAGCTCATTACAGGGTGGTGGGTATTGTCTTAGATATGAGTCAGAAAGTGGTGATTTCCTGTCTCTCCCAAGCCATGAGACAGTTGCAGCTTCATCACCCTAGACTCAGGCCAAGGGCAGGGTCCATTGTTAAACTCTTGAAATGGGATCTTGGGCCTTTGTCTGGCAAGGATAGAGCCTACCCAAGCAAGCAACATGAGAAAGAAACTGGAATGTGTGGGTGTACCTGGCCCCCTCTTTCCCTCCTCAGAGTCATGCAATGGCTGCAGGAATGCCCAGAGCTCTCAGAATGACACCGAGTTTAAGCTGCTCTAGGTTCAAATGTCTGAAGGATTCCACATGCATTCCCTTTTGGAAGCAACATCTCTGTGCAATCTCCAGACAGATCTCTATGTTAGGCCCAAGACTTGTGTGGATCAGGAGCTTCTCTTTATGATCTTGGAGCCAAGATCTTAAAAGCTTGTCTAGGATTATGCAGTTTGGGGAGCTTTTCTCTTACTCTTTCACAAGTCCAGTGAAAGTGAGCTTCTCCCACCCCTCAGCTTGTCCCCAGCTGGGCAAGTTGCCCTGAACCCTCTCCTTTCCCATTTTTGGTGCTCCCTGTTATTCAGGAATTCCTGGCTTTCTCTCCTAGCTGATATGTTTTGAGATGTGAGAATATGCTTGCTATTCTGGTTTTTCCCTGAGGAAGAGGTGTATATATCTGTATCTCATTGGCTGTCTCGATCCTATCTTCCGTGTGTGATTTTTTTAAGCAGAAGGAAAGACAAAAGGTAGATAAAGGTACAGCAGAAACAAAAGTAACAGATTTCTTTCAACCATTTATGTGTTCAAACATATTAGTAAATATTTATGAAATGCCTATTATATGCCATGCACTGTTCTAGCTACTGAGTTTGCAATGATTAAAAAAAAGGAAAAATAAACATTGTGCCCCATGATTGCACTAATGTACAAAATTATGATTTAATAAAATTATAAAAAAAAAGGAAAAATTTCTGCACTTATCAACTTTCATTATGGAGAAAGTAGATGAATAGCAAACAAAAAATGTATTATATATAGAATATATATAATATATATTGAATATCTATATCTACATCTATATATATAGAATATATTATATATATATTGGAGAATATCTACAGATAGAACAGTAAAAAGGTTAGAACATGCAAAGGAAAAGAGGAGTTGCAACCTTGAATAGGGCAGTCAGGAGAGAACTCTCAGATAAAGTGACACCTGGGCAGAGACCCAGAACTGAGGGAGGGAGACAGGCACATATCTCAGACAGAAGGGATAGTAAGCACTAAGAACCCCAAGGCAGTAAAGTTTGGACTTTTTAGGAGCTATATGGAGTTCAGAATAGTCCGAGTGCAGGAAGCTAGGGTGAGCGGGAGCAACTGCAGAGAGGGAATGGGAACCAGATTAAATATAGCTATCAATATCATTTTAGAAACTTTGTCTTTTACTCTGAGTGAGATGAGATGATGAAGCATTTTAAACAGAGAAGTGATATGGACTTTTTTCCACTTTATTGTGAAAGTTATTACTCTGGATACTATGTTAAGTTAGCTAAAGTTAACCTTGAAGCTAAGGCCAAAAGAGCTAAAGACTCTTTTCATTAAGACAACCACCAGTGAGGTGGTTGACTACATATAATACAACAGAAGACATTAATGCTTTTCCATCTATCACCCAAACAGTCAAATCTGGAGAGCACTGCTTTCCCTCCCCACACCAACATGCATGCTGTTGGCATAACTCTGTGATTTCCATGGTTTTGTGTTATGCACAGGCAAATATTTCTTAAAAAAAAAAAAAACTTATCCTAGATGTAATACACTTAATGGCTCCAAAAAATGAGGTGGTAAAAGAATTGTCGAAATTTAGAAATCTATGATTCAATTCAATGTGCTTATTTTATACAACACGCAAGTGAGAGAGGGACTCACAAGGTTACATAGCTAGTTAGTAGATCTCTAAGTACAGAACACAGAGCTCCCTTTGCTCAGTGCATTGTAGGATCTTACAAAGCTGATCAGAGAAAGAGACAGCAGACTAATAATGTGACATGAGGTGTGGGCACATTTATGCTCACAGCTCCTTGTGCCATCTCCAAAAATAAATGGCCGCACATACAGAAAACACAGATCCATGAACCAGAGCACTGGTGCACTCACTCCATGGTGTTATGACAATAATTTATAATGCTATTGCAATTACAGTAGAATTATAGCACACTCAGCACCTAATAGAGCTGTGTGCATACTCTTGAGAAAGACAAATGTGCTGGCATCTCGAGCTGCAGAAATGAGATTAAATGGCTCCCATCCCTGATTCTGCCATTGATTTTTGTAGACCTCCCATTAACATGATACTTCACATACCATCCCTCTACCATTCCTCAGAGGTGAAGACATAGTTTTAGAGTATAAATAATTAGACCCTCAAAATCCAAGGTGACAAATCTTCCACGCCTCCAACTGCCATGAATCAAGACACATAAATCAAAGCCTCTTTTGAGGATGGGTTCGTGAGTAGGAAGATATGTTTACAGAATGAACCTGCATTGTGTTTATTTTCTTCTTCTTCGTCCTTTATGCACATTTGACTTTGGTTGTGTTATCAGTTAGGGTAGAGTAACAATATAAATCAGAACATTATTGTAATAATAGGGAGGGTGAGTCTATGCTAGGATAACTAGACCAAGCAAGGACAGTCCCTGGCAAACAAGGGCACACATTTGCTCTGGTTTGGGGTCATAAACCTCTACATCAGGAATGTTTTTCTATGCTTTGATTTCTTATAGGATGCTTTTCTCTAAGTTGCTCAACATTGCTACTAAAACAATGTGATAAAAGGTAATAAACTTAATACTTAGAGTGGCTACCTTTTACTAAGTACTCATTTTGTGCTTCTGAATGTGTAGATAATGATTAAGAAAACTGGATTTCTTATCAGAATTTGATAGGATGATCAACTGCTTTGTGTCTCAGTCTTTAATAACTATAAAGCACTAATATAAAGTAAGCACTCAAAGAGGTAAGCTATTATTATTGTATACATAATCTTTTACATACATGATACTTCCAAATCTTTTCAAGGTATGATGCAGATAAAACATTAGCCCAGTTTTTCCAATGAGAAAACCGAGGCTCGGCAAAGATGTACTTTTATCTCAAGGTTACAAAACTAGCAGAAGCTGGAAAGTTGTTATTCACACTCAAGCTTTGCCTAACCTAGGTTTATATACTTGTTAATTTACTCATTTACCCATTTGATACCTCCTAGGTGTTTTATGTATGTATCTGTTTGTTCACTATTCAATTATACAAATTCATCTCATTCTAGAAAGATATACAGTAGTTTATTTTTAAAAACCTGTATATTTAAAGGTACATTAAAAAAATCAGGAATAAAGGAAACAAGAGTAGAGAAAAATCAGATGAAGCCAAAAATGAAGCCAGTATTGAAAATGTGAACAAACTTCTATGAAGCACCTTCACTGCAGCTGACACCACGTAAGAATTGGGAATTTAGAAGAAAAATAACAAAGTTCATTCTTTTCATAAATTTGAATTCTAATGGAGAAAATAAATATACAAACAAGTACAAGGTACTAGGCAAAATGGAAACGAATGTACAAGACCCTGGGGAATCATGTAAATAGAGAAAACTACATCATATGTGAGAAATGCTCATCACAATCTGAGATTTTCCGAGCTTTTTCTGCTTGCCTATTTGTTTTCTGTTTGCCCTTTCTAGAATGTAAGCTTCAAGAGATATGCTGCCTTGTATTTAGCTATTTCTCCTGTGCCTAGAACATTGCCTGCCACATTACAGTTGCTCAATGGATGAGTAAATAAGTGACTCAATGAGGCTTAAAAATTGCTCCTCTTTGCACAGCTTATAATTGCAGAATCATCCCAGTTTTTCCTGTTTCCCCCAGACTTTGGAGGTGACTGGCACAGGTGGTTACATTGTGCAAACATTAAAACTAAGCATAAGATTCAAAAACAGAGCATTGAAAATGGGCCAGTGAGTAAACAATCTATAAACAGTAGAGGAGACAATAGTAACTAAAGTAAGAGCAGCACTTCTGGATAAAAACAGTATAAGAGGAGTTAATTTGTCTACTTTGACATACCTAGTATGAGGAAATCAAGGTGTTTAAATACAACTCTCTCTGGCTCCAGATGTGAACACTTCCCATCACACCACTCTGTAGAAATGAATAAGGCAGGAGACCTGAGAAAATACAGAGAGAAAGAGAAAATAAGACAATTGGAGTAAGGACAAAGAAAGGTGGAAAGTCGGAATACACATACACTTATTGATTCACTTAGAAAAAAAACAGATTTTAGTAACAGAGAAAAATTGCTATGCATTAATCAATGCTTCATTAAAATGTATCAAGACAGTGTGATGACCTTAGCCTTTTGAGAATGTTCTAGTGTTAGCCTTTTCTTCACATTTTTTTAATGTAGAAATCTCCCCTTGGGTCTGAGAAGTTGGTTTGAGAGTCAGAATAGACTTATTGATGAAGCTCTAGAAATTCTGTATTCTTAACCTAACAGTTGTAACAAAGCAGAGGCAGTAACTTCCCTTCTTGGGGCTTGTTTCCATTCCCTTCTTGTGGCTTCAGTTTCTGCTCAATGTCAACTAAAGAATTTGAAATCAGTTATTCTCCAGTTTCCTTCTAGCTCTGCCTATATTTCCAGGGATCTAGATGAAAACAGGAGGGTTGGTTTTGGTCCCAACTTGGTGTCTTATTTTTAGTTCAACTTTCCTTTGTCTGTCCCTTGTTTCCCACTCTTGCAAGTAGAGATATGATGCTGGATATTTGCGTAGAGCTTTGGTGCTTGCAGATTCTGTTTATAAGAGCCCATTTCAAGGCAGTGCTATTATAGCACTTTCTGTCTTCCAGTTTCTTTGCAGATCAAATGAGGTCATGCATATGTAAGTGCTCAGGTGACTACCACTTGCAGCCATATAAAAGAATAAAATGCTCTCATTACTAATACTGTTTTTACATAGACTGACTAGTCTTTTTTTTAAGAGAGGTTAAAAGCCTTTTCCCAGGAGATGGGTTAAGACAGAAGTAGAGTCAGAAAGAATCTATCAATACCTTTTTGTTCAAGTCACTCTAAAATGAATTCTGCTGTTAATTAAAAATAAAATAATATAAAATGAAATAAAATGAAATCAAATAAGATAAAATAAAATGAAATAATATAAAATAGAAGATGTGATGTCTCTTATGTGGTTGAGAAGACAGAACACAGACCCAGACAACAAGCAACATGGTGTTTAGAGTAAAAGAAAGAATAGGCTGAGGGCCTCAATTTACTCATCTGTAATAGAAGAGGGGAAACTTAGAGGGACAGGAAGCAAGTGACCCACTTAAAAGCCTATAATGGTCCCATCCCTGGAAGCTGCATCATGTTAGGTAATGAAGAGTCTGGGATGGGGAGTGGAGGCCACCTGGACAACTGTTGTGCATGTGCACTGGTATGACAGGCATCCTCTTCAGCTCCAGCTGATGTCTGCCCTGTGTGATTTATTTAGAACACAGACTGATTTTTCAGAGATGCCAAAAATCTGTATTATGATGCAAAAATCTCTTGACATGTCAATGCTAGTAATTGAACTTGAAGAGAGAGGAAGGAGAAGGAGGAGAGGGGAGGGAGGTAGAAGGGAGGAAGGGAAGAAGGAGAAGAAAAAGGAGGAGCAGGAAAAGGAGGAGGAAGGGAAGAAGAAGGGGGAAAAGGAGAAGGAGAAGAAGGAGGAGGAAGAAGAAGAAAAAGAAGAAGAAAGAAGTGCTCTGGGTAGATCAAAAATATCATGCCTCATCTTGATCTCTGCTTTAATATTCTAAGACTCTGTGAGATTATAGAAGTACTAGCTGAGAACAGACCAGATGATCATGGTGACTCTGAGTAATAATAACTACAGCAGTGACATTAACGTCTTATACATATGTAACTAATAACCACAAGCAAACCATTTTAGTGCACATTTAGTGCACATCTAATTATCCTATGTGCTAAGACAGATATTCAGGAAGATGAAATCCAAGAGAGGCTAAAAGACTGGTCTACTTGTAAAAATCCATGGTATATTATTAGTAAGTCTAGGATTGAAGAATGATAACTAGGATGTTATGGATGAGCATTTCCCTAACAGGGTGACAAAGACATAATGGGGATCATTTTCCCTGCTGATATCTATGCATCCTCTGAAAAGGAGCATTGTGATGAAGGCTGGGGTGTGACAGCCACTGCTCACTGATTGGCAGGTAAGTGGGAAGTGGGTAACAGAACTTTCCTCCTAATGTTGCCTACTTGGGGCTTCAAGGTCTTACGTGGAGGCCTGGGAATGTGGGACAAGATCCTGGGGAGCTCAATGCCATAAGGATGGCTATTGTGCTGTGCTGGGTATCTTTTAGTTCCTGGATAGTGGGAGGTATAAGGATGCTGAAGAAAGTTGGAGAAGACAGGGTGGTGTGGGGGCTGTGTGGGAAGCTCAGGCCTGTAGCTACTTACCAAACAGCATAAACATGCTTTAATATTGGAGCCAGCAACAAGGCTGTATGTGGGTACAGACTTGAGTTGAGTCACAAAAAGCTCAGTGTTATAAGACTTTCTCAGAGAAATGGCTAAAAATCATATTTTTTGGAGGGAATCTTCTGGATTGACAAGGCAGGGCTTCTCACAAGGAATCAACAAGGAAGCTAAAGGAGCTGATCTGTGAGTTCCAACTCCTGCAGGGCAGGGCGATCACATGACCTTGGTAGGTCTCTCTTGATGTTTCCTGGTCCATGGTTCTCAGTGCCAAGAATGAGGACTGGTATGATCACAAATACAAAACAATTTCACATAAACATACACAGTTTTTATTGCAAAGCAAAAGTATGCCTCAGAGGGAGAGATGGGTCACTCTCTGCAATGGACAAGATCCTGAAGTCTTAGTACACAGTCTTTTATGTGTGCTCATTAGTTCGCCCCATCTCTCTTTGGATGGGATTGGTTGCCATTTTCTGCCTTTGAGTGATTGACAGGTTAGGGTTGCATGACAGGGTGGAGTTATATGTGTAATAGTTTCGTTTTTTAAGAATGCATTTTCCCAGAATCCTTCATGAAAAAACTCAAAGGAGGTCAAAATTGTAATGCTAATTAGATGGTAGTAAGCCAAGGTCAATTAAGGTCACTAGAAGTTAACAACTGCTCCAATCAGGGAAAGGTCTGTAGCCACAAATATTTGATATTGTAGTTCCTTTTCTGCATTCTGATTGATTCTTGCTCTCCACCCTCTACCTGCCTTGCCACTTGTTTGCCCTCTTCCCTACCTAACAACTTGGTTGGTCTTGGATAGTCCCAACTTGACCTGTACTTACATTTTAGTCTCAAAAAAGTCACGGTTTGGATAGTAAATTATATCATCAAACTAACAATAAGTGTTTTCTGGCCAATGGAAAAACGTAAAAGATTAGCCAGGAATGAGAAGTGAGGAAAGATAGTGAAAGCTCAGCTGACATGATCATGGCTTAACACAATCAAATGGGCCTGAATAGCACAAGTTAAAGTAGAGGTGAGCTAAAGAGAAGGAGTCTAGGAAGAAAGCTGTTGGACTCATCATTTTGTGAAATTCCCAATCAAGGGGATTTCTGAAGAAGTTGAAAACCACACCAACAACAATAAAAGTAGCTACCACTTTACTAGTGCCCCCTAAGCTCAGGGCACTTTGCTAAGAATCTGAATTATAATCAGATTCATCCTTACACCAGTCATCTGAACAGAGAAGCCCCAAGTTAAAGGCAAGAAACTCTGAGGCTCAAAGATGTTTAATGACTGAATAAAAACATGCAGCAATGACAAAGTGATAAATGGCATAGGCTATGCAGCCAGCCTACCTGGATTTCCACGGTGGTCCTGCCACATGTAAGCTCTGAACATCCTTTTTATGAAGAGATTTTCTAAGGTTAAGATGAGTGTACCAAAAAACTAGGGAGCTAGGAATAGGAAGGCAAGTGTCATCCATTTATTCCCAGGGCAATAAAACTTTCCATTCATCAACATACATTCAGTTCCCACCATGAGTCCAAAAGAGGCAAGATTCTCCAGGGAATACCAAGCAAGTACAAAGACACTGCATTTGAATGAGAAGGTTTGATGTCAGAAGCACACTGACATTATCAAAAGCACACAGTCTTGAGTTGGAGGCTCTGAGATTGATTCTAGTGCTGCCTAGTAGCTGCCCCATGGCAAGGGAAGTTTCTACCTAGGCAGTGCCTTGATTTCCTCAAGTGTGAGCTGGAGCTGATAATCAGGTAATATGATGTAAAATTATCCTGTAATAATATCCCAGAAAGAAACATTCTAAAATAAGCTATCCTTCTTACATGACACAGTTACAGGAAATTAAGAGATGGAAGTGCAGCAAGTATCCAAGAAAAATTGACTTTGAAGAGCACTTAGTGTCTGTTGATGGACTTGTAGTCTCTCAGTGCCTGGTTATGCCATCTACCTCCACGTGTATATTTTCTTTCTCATTTTCTTTTTAATTGAGAGACTGCATTTCCTCATTCGTTTTAGCTGTTTAATGGGCCATTGCTCTTTAGGTCTGGAAGTCTTTTCTGTTATTCTGTTTCCTTTTTATGCAGCCACATAATAATTTTTCCATATCTGGCGAGCTCATTCTGGAAAGGGGGCCAGCAAATGGCAAATCTCTGGGTACTGGGTAGAAGTCACTTGCCTAGATTTAAATCCTCAATAATATTTTTAATACTTAGTATTAACCAGGTCCATAAATATGTCTAAGATAATGGCCATCGTTTCTGTATGAACAATGACATCCAATAAATTACGGAATTTGTGGATTGCCTGAAATTCTATACAAAGTATTGAAGACAGAAACAATTAGTTGTTTGGCTGTCTGAGTGCCTACATTCATATGCATATGTGTATTTTAATGGTGTTTTCCTGAGAGGAATTATTTCACAGAAACTAACAGCTCACAAGCACAAGAACACGCCTCTCTTTTCCCCTTAGAAACAAGTCATATTAGCTGATACCAAGTACTACTTCTCATTGCTTTTGTCCTCATAATGGAACACAAGAAACAGATTTATTGGTTACTGCTATTTCAATTCACCAACAATTTCATAAGATAATAAATCCTGATGATCTGCATGTCCAGTTCTGCAAAAGTTCTTCTCTACTTCAGTCCCTTTTATTCTTATGCTGAAGGCATCTGTGGGGGTAGATGCCAAGAATTTGGAAGAAAAGAAAGGGAAAGATTGTGATAAAAAGATGGCTATGCTATGGTTTTTCACAAAGGGGCTAGGGAAGAAAAGAATTGTGGCTGCGCCATCCTTCATGAACTCTATGCAAACCACTCAGAGCTCCTTATTTTTGTCAATAACAACTACAAACGTAGAGAAATAGTCATTCTTTCCCTGAACTGGACTAAAATTTTAGCAAGCATTGTTTCATTGTGTTCTTGATAACAAAAAGAAGTTAAGCAATTTGCTCAAGACCACATATCTGGTAATTGAGGACTGGATAGATACTTCTGTCTAGTGCTGTGGTTCTTTATTACAGATACCACCTGTCCACAGATATAGACCACCTCCTAAGGGATACAGTATGAATTTTGTTTTCCACCCATCTACACGTTGGATACCCCAATTAATCAGATTTGATTGTTATATATTGTATACCTGCATCAAAATACAAGTACCATATAAATATATGCAACTATTAAAGTTTACAGTTTTAATCATAGCCAATATATGAGAACAAAACCAGAAAAATACTTCCCTAGATATGACAAAACTGCATGTATCCCTGAACACACATAAATATTTACCTGTCAAGGTATGGTGTCTGTAGTATTACATTAAGGAATAATGCATATTTTCTAGGTAAAAGCTATCAAGAATTACCATGGTAATATACAGATTGATTATTCCTTAACCAAAATGCTTAGAACCAGACTTGTTTTGGATTTCAGATTTTGAAATATTTGCATTCCCAAAACTTATGCTGGTTCAGACTCCCCATTCTGAAAATCCTAAATCCAAAATTCTCCAATTAGCATTTTCTTTGAGCATCATGTCAATGCTCAAAAGGTTTCATACTATGGAGCATTTTGTCTTTTGGATTTTCAAATCTGGGTGCTTAATAATATGATTATTATTATACTTTTCTATTTTCAACTGTGTGTATATCTAAGTTGATGGATAAATGAAACCACCAATTTGCTGAAACAAATAAAAACCTACCATCTTTAATTTTCAGAGATGTTTAGAATTATACAATGTGTCATCTTGCAGCCAGGTCATCATGTCAACATCAGAGAACTGAGGACCCAGTAGGACAGCTCTGCCTTCAGAGGGCAGACAGCTAGATCTTCACCTAGTTTCTCCTCCACTTGATACTATTGAGTCTTTGCTAAGAAGAGACTGTATATTCCTCAGTCCCTCAATATCCAAGTGAGGATACATGGTCACTTTTATCAGTGGGACTCTTAGGGCAAGCCCATAAGTGTCCACTCCAGGCATCTCGGTTGCCTTAACTGTCTTACTTTAGGAAGTACCTGTGCTCTCTCCAACCTTTCTTCCCCAGCATCCTGGCTGGATATAGAGAGTCTTGAGGTTCTAAAGGATGGAGGTGTCATAAGATGGGAAAACTCTGTGTCCCTAAGTCATTAGGAGGAAAGAATCTGCCGTCAACAAACAATAACTCTATTGAACTATTCTGTGAACCAAAAATTAACTTTATACTAAACTTCTGATGCACTGGCAATGTTGCTGTCTTCTCTGCCTACTGTTCCTTATGGAGCACAGGTTATGAGTCAGATCCACGAGTGGAGACCATGTTTCCTGATGGCCGTACAGTACTTATGACGTTATTCAGGTATGTTTAGAGCATCTGTACATCCTTGTGCTTCTGGACCCCATCCAGATTCCACTCGGTGATGTATCCTTCACTTCTTTATCCCAAGATCCTAGCACAATACCAGACACACAGTAGATACTCCATAAACTTATTCATTGAGTAAAAGGACATTGTTGAGCTCAAGTGGAAAGTGGGAATCAAAATCTTTTTTTTTTTTTTTTTTTTGAGACAGAGCCTCAAACTGTCACCCTGGATAGAGTGCTGTGGCTTCACAGCTCACAGCAACCTCCAATTCCTGGGCTTAAGCTAGTCTCCTGCCTCCACCTCCCAAGTAGCTGGTACTACAGGCGCCGCCACAAAGCCCGGCCATGTTTTGGTTGCAGCCGACATTGTTGTTTGGCGGGCCCAGTCTGGATTCGAAGCCACCAGCTCAGGTGTACGTGGCTGGTGCCTTAGCCGCTTGAGCCACAGGCACCGAGCCTGGGAATCAAAATCTTTTAAATACTTGAAATCAAGTTACTGAAGCATATGATTTTGTAAGTTCTTAATGCTCTGAAATTTGTAAAATCCCTAGTTCAGTAAATCCTTTATACTAGTCTTCCGCTTTAGTATGCTTTCAGTTTGTCCTTGGCTCTCATATTATAAAATTCCATTCTTGTGATTTGTTCCTGATATTTATCTATATTTAACATTGTACAAACTATCTGGTCCTAGTTTCAAGAGAGGGAAACATAATTTTCTTTGGTTTTCTGATGAAAATCAGAGCAGCTAATACTTATTAAAGAGTTGATAAGAAAGGCTAAGCAAATTGTCTGATTAAGTTCAGGCATTCTGCTTAGCAAATTACATGCATCAGCTCATTTTTTTTAACAACCCTATTCTCCTAGTTTATAGGTAAGGAAACGAAACATGTTTAGAAAGATTAACCACCTTGTCCAATTCCAAATATTTAATAAATAATAAAGGTGGGATAAGAAGAGAGGTCTCTTTGATTTAAGAGCCTGGGTTTCTGATTCTACAGGCTCTGCCACCTAGTTGCAAGTAGCAGAGGTAGTCTCTGGCTGACCTAGTCAAAAAGAATTTTATTAGGATTGAAGATGCACATAAGAAAACAAACACACAAACATAACAACTAAAAAGAAGCAGAGATGAAAGTAGTTTCTGGAATTCAAAAACAGTGTCTCTTTCAGAGAGGGCTCTAGGGATGGGAACACATCAAGTCCATGTGTTTCCAGTGTTTGTGTGACTCTACTCAAGAGATACATTCCATGGCAAAAGACTCAGACTGGCCTCACTCAAGTCACCTGCCCACCTCTTGGCAAAGGGGACGGTGGGACGCCATGAAGCGATAATCCCACCTGCAGCCAAAGGGGTGAGGTAATCCCCAAAGTAAAATAAGGACACTACTTCTAGAAATCAAGGAAATGAACACTGGGAAAGCTAGACAAGAGATGTCCACTGCAGCAGAATGCAAAACAAACACAAGGCCTATCCCCAGTCTTCTAAAACTATAAAATTAACAAAATGCAAGAAGATATTTTGCTATCCCCTCCATATACTCAACCAAGCCCTAGCTCAAATCAAATATCTCTTTTGTTGAAAAGAGGATAGGTTCTGGATTGGATGGTAGGCTTAAATCATGTCCTGTCACGAACGAGGTCTTTTTGGGAAAATCATTAAATTTTTTAAAGTCTCAGTTGCTCCCTAGAAAAGAGGACTAACACTTAGCTGTACATATGCATAGCTGGCTTGTTGAATTGCTATGAGGATTCAATTGAATAATTCATTAAGTATCTTGTGATACAAAACCTAGAACATTAAACCAATTTCATAAATATTTATCACTACTACTGCCATTATGAAATGATTAGGAGACAATTTTAGCCCCTCCTTGACCACAGAACATCTCTGGGAAAAACTAATAGTTTTCAAATGCCATTGTCAAACATTCAACAATAGTCAAAAATGAGTGAAGATAGTTTTTTCTAAAGCTAAATATATTCACTATTGTACATGTTATGATGTCCTTCATATATTCATGGTATTAAGAGGAACAATTAGGGAGGATTAAAAATATATGTTTACGTACTTTTTTAATTACCAAATTAAAAAGTAGCCAATGTTTTGTCCATACATTTTTTTCCATAATTTTACTATGCCAGGGACCTCAGTAGATAAGAATACTCTGCACAGATCACTTCCTCAGCAGCCTGTGCAGATGCTTCTCTGTGGCGTCTCTTATATCAGAGGAGTTCCCACTAACCTCTTGCTCTCTGGTCCCAAATTTCTATTTGTCCAAAGCATTATCTCCCTGTGAAATTATACATTTATTCATTCATCTATTTATTGCCAGTTTCCCCCTTAGAATGTGAATTCCAGAAACTTCTATTAACTTCTGTATCTGTAGCTTTTAGCACAGTCCTTGACACATATTGGGATGTGAATTCCTTAAAAACAAAAAGACTTCAAAATAAATGAATAATGTTGACTTTTGTGGCTGCGGGGTCTTGGAATGTAGGGCCAGATAGAGCCTATGTTCATGAATACCAGCTCTGCCACTGTGCTTATATAAGCAAGATGGCCACAAACGTTACTGTGAAGGCTAAGTGAGAAAATAAAAATAAAGTTTCTGCGTATAATAGTCTCCCTTCAATTGCTGTGTCTCTGGCCCTGGCTTGATTTCAGTTTTTTCCAAAGTATCTTCCAAGTCTGATGTCCTGTTAGCTTTGTAGGGGAGAATAATAGAATGGCTTTTCCTCACCTGTCACAGGGGTCATGGTTGACACTTTGTCAACAAATGAAAGATTAGCAAGAGAAAAACATAACAAATTTATTTACCAAAATTTTAACAGACATGGGATAGCACAGAAGTGAAAACCCAAAGACGCAGGGAAAATTATATTTTTGAGTTCAGTGAAGAATGACAGTTACGTAGAAGTATGATTGGACAAAAATGGTTTGATTTAATGACAACATACTGCGGGAAACTCAGCAAAGCCTTTTGGTTCAGATTCTTCTTGGCCTCTGTAAGGCAGTCCTTCTCCCCAGGTATGGAGCAGAATCTCTCTGGAATGAAAGTCTTATGATCAACTGTTAAATAAGGTCAGAGCTCAGAGAATTCGCTTATGACTGTGGTGCACATAGAAAGGCAGGGTAAGGTTGGAGTGACCTTGTTTCTGCAGCTTTCTCAAGCTTCAAAATGCCATAAAGTTATTATGTATTGAGCCCCAAATCTTTGAAATATGATGCCACCCCATGTAAAGTGGGGAATGCATCATATACTCCTCCTGCATCCCGTTGCTGGGACAAATGCAGCCTTCATTAGAGAGCGCATGGGTGTCAGCTGCATGCAGCACCCAGTCATAGGTATCCAGAAAGACAAAAAGTCTCCATGGCAGGGACCCTGAGGATCTCTTTCTTGCTGAGCCCCAGGGCCAAGTTCAATAGGTGGCACATGGCAGGCAGCCTGGTGACATTGACTGAACAGACTAATCCAATTACTGGTGGTGAGGAAGAACAATCAAGACCTGAAGACAATAACACAGGTTTGTAGACTCTCAAAACCACGCAGGGTGGGGATGGAGCCGCTAAAGAGAAAGAGGAACCTTGGGAGAAGAAATGTATGAAAGCTGCACAGGGAACATGAAGGAAGGTCTTGTCTGCAATGATCCTGGCTTGTCTGAAGACCCAAGAAGTGGGAAATAATCTCAATTGTCTGGATGGTTGGTATTTAAAGGAGAAATCAAATCAGGTGTTATCATTTCCCACCTAGAGACATAAACAGGGAGAATGGATTTGCTCATCTGTGATCAGCCCCAGGGTAGAAACAAAGGCGAGGGCACCTTACCCCCTGCCCCACTGTGGGGGTGCTTGACTTCTCTCCTTTCCTCTCCTGTTTTCCCCTCAGGCCCCAGGACAGATGTGTGGTGTGGTGGAGAAAGCAAGAGGCTCAGCTTCACTTTCCCGAGACTCACTTTCCTTACCTGTAAAATGGGTATAACAATAAAACTCCTATAAGAGGGCCTCTATAAAGAATAAATGTTATGTGTTCCACATACCACACAGAGCATAGCAGCTGTGCTGGAGCATTCCTCAACAAAGGAGGATGCGGGGTTTATGAGTCCAGGCCCAGGTGTGCCCTTGGAAATGTTTCCTCACCTTTCTATCTTCACCTTCCACTTCTGAGAAAAAGAAAAGATGGTGATGAATCAGATCTTGATCCAAAACTCTCTGAGTCATTTCAATACATTAGTTTTCATGAACTGATACAGACAAATAAGTCCTTTTTGTGATTATTATATTCACACCTTAGAAGATTTCCGACAGTCAAAGCTTTAGGATTACTGTAGAGAAATTATTGTTTTCAAAATTGGGGAAAAGGAAGGAAGATAGGAAAGGGGAAAGGAAAGAAGAAAAGAGGAAGAGGGAAAAAAGATGAAGAGTAGACTCCAGCTCTATCAAGCTGGTCTTATAAGGTTGATTTGTATACTTTGACCACATCTGGGAATCTACCCCAGGAAAATAATAGATAATAGATAGATAGAAAGATAGATAGATAGATAGATAGATAGATAGATAGATAGATAGATAGATAGACAGATGATAGATAGGTGATAGATACAAAGATTATTGTGATAGATAAGTAGGTAGATGGATGATAGATGATAGACATATAGATAGAGGAGTTTTCTTTGTTTCTTTAAAGTTTAGGCACAAAGATATTTGTGACTTACTTAAAAAGTAAAGAAGAAGAAATACTTAAAAGGTACCCTAACATAGGAAAAACTGTGGCATAAGCCCCCACAAAGTTGTCAATACAATTTAAATAACACATTTTGGTTTGTACATCAACTTTATAATATAATGTTACATTTTTTAAATGTAAAGTATGAATTGAACAAACAGTACGATCAAAGAACTTTCTCGTTTCTTTCTAGTTTCTTACATTTTACAAATATGCTTTACCATGTTTTAGGGATAGATATATAATTCATTCACCAGGAAGCAGTTCACGCACCTGAGCTGAGTGGTCACTCACGATGAGAGCTCAGGTTAGTCTTAGCTGTGCTGATATTCATCCCTTACCTTCTCTTCAAACACTGCACTGCGAGAGAGCTGCGTGGGGACCACCAACCCTTCTTCAGGGAAGGGCAGGGGAATGGCTGTCTTTGCCTGGAGATTCTAACCCCCTTCATCACCTGGGTCAGACCTGCTCACTCTGCTGAGAGGAGCAACCCTGTGGAACAAGCAACAAATGGCCCAATAATTCACAATCTGGAACATTACCACTCATGCTGCAGACACATTGATTCAGGGAGCTGTGTACAGTCGCCGCCCTAGATGTCCACTCCACCAAGAGCATTTGGCCTGTTCAGGTGGTGCACAGGCCCAGTTGCTGTGCAGTTTTCTTTAGACCTGAGAATTAACATGAATGGGGGGAGAGATTGGAAAAGGAAAGCTTTTAAGGATTAAAATTTTGACTTAACTTTTTATTGGTGCAATTAACTTTTAATTAACACTAGGGAGAAAGAAAAGAAGAAGAAAAAAAAAAAAAGAGCTGTGTCATCAATGTGCCCAGATGTCAGTTGCTGTTCAGTTGTTAGCACTTACTTTTTATTGAACCTAAAACTCTTCAGATGCACTTTGAAATTATTTAGCCTCCTTTGTAGAGTCAGCAAGACCAGCCTCTCTTAGCACAAGAATGTTCTTTAAATGCCTGTCACCATTGTGAAGGTTTCTTTCCTTGTGAAATCCATAATTATAACGTGTCCTGTGTTATACTGCTAAGTTTATTTTATTTTATTTTTTAAATTTTATTTGTTTGCAGTTTTTGGCCAGGGTCAGGTTTGAACCTGCCACCTCTGGTATATGGAGCCGGCACCCTACTCATTTGAGCCACAAGTGCCGCCCTGTTAAGTTTATTTTCTTTTTTATTAAATCATAATTGTGTACATTAATGCAATCATGGGGCACAATGTGCTGACTTCATATGCAATCTGGAATATTTTCATCAAACTGTTTAACATAGCCTTCATGGTCTTTTAATCACTATATGAAGACATTTATATTCTGCACTTAGTAAGTTTCACTTGTACCCTTGTAAGATGCACCGTAGGTGTGATCCCACCAATCGCCCTCCCTCCACCCGTCCTCCGCTAAGTTTATTTTAGATAACAAAGCCTTTGCCTCTTCAGCCATCATCACTGACAGCAGGCTGTAAGAATGGCTAAGGCTACCAGGATGAGAGAAGAAAAGCTGGGCACATCTACATTTTCTTTTTTTTATTGAATCATAGCTGTGTACATTAGTTCAATCATGGGGTACAGTGTGCGGGCTTCATATACAGTCTGAGATATTTTCATCCGCCTGTTTGACATAATATTCATGAGATTTTCTCATTTTAATGATGTAAGTTCAGTGTCAACAAAACTCTTCATTGTAGGGGGAAGTCTCTGTCACTGACAAGCAGCTAGGTGTTGTGGGTTAAAGGTGGTCCCCCAAAAAGAAATATTTATATCCTAACCCTGGATGGGGTGAATGCAATCTTATCTGGAGAAGAGGTCTTTGCAGGTATAATTAAGGATCTCAAGATGAGATCACCCTGGATTGGGTGGTCCCTAAATTCAGGGACAAGTGCTTCTATAAGAGATACCAGAAGAACAGACACAGAGAAGATTGTGTCACAATAGGGATAGAGATTAAAGAGATGCAGCCACAAGACAAGGAATGTCTGGGGTTTGCAGGTGCTTGAAGAGTCTAAGGATGGGCTCTTCCCCAAGACATCAGACAAGTGTGGCCCTGACAACACCTTGATTTGCGACTTCCCACTCCTATGACTGTGATAGAATAAATTACTATTATTTTAAACCACCCAGTTTGTGGCAATTTGTTACAGCAGCCTAGGAAACTATAATAAGACACCAACAGCATGGTCTGGGTCACTTTACTTCACCTACCTCACTCCCCCTCCAGTCCTCATTTGTTACATGAAGACAGTAACACCCACCTGTTGGGTTGTAATAAGTGTTTAGTTGGTGTTCAGTAAATAGTCACTGTAGTTATTACATTGTTAATACTTTCAAGTTCACAAAAATTGAACACAAGCAATAATCAGAGACCCAAGGAAACTTGGAACTCTGTTCTTTGCTTTGCACAACATGCACTATAAAAGACTGGACTCCCTTAGCATACCCCTGTGGTGGGCAAAGCTTAAATTATTGAAAGTTTGCTCTCAGGGAGTTTTCTCAATGGCCTCCTCCTATACTGAGGTACATGGTAAATGCTAAGCTTAGTAAATATTAAACTAAATAAAGCAGTCCAGGAAACAGGTGTAATTAAGCTGGTGTTACAGTCGGCTAATTCCCTTTATAGGAACAAAACAATGGGCTTTCCATAAAAGAAACCCACTTGAACCACAGGCTGGAAAATCTTGCGCAAGTCGAGTGTTAATTTGATCAGCCAGTCACCTTTCTCCCCTCAGCACTCTAGTCTAGTTAAGACCAACTGTCTCCAATGTCAGGAAGAAATCCAATCTCTCTGTCTTGTGCATAGGCCCTCTTGAAGCATTCAACCATCCTTTTATTGATATTATTACCCTCCCTCAACTTTTAGCATCTACTTTTTACTTCTTTCATTTTCCAACAACCACAGTTGCCCAGGCTCCCAGAAACTATCCTGTGGACATTGGTCACAGTCTCCTAACACACCCTGTTCTTCCCAAGTACACATTCACCAGAGACCATTTGTGCACAGCAGCCAGAGTGAATAAACTTTTAAAAACATAATAAGTCCAAGCCAGATCAAAGCCTCCAGGGCCATCCTGTAACACTTAGAACAGAATCCAAGGATCTTAGGACTCAATAGCCGAGGTGCTGTTTCTACTCCAATCTTCTCCCCTCTGCTCAGTCATCCTCATCCTCTTTCTGTTTCCCAAGTGCTCCTAGCTCATTCTCTCCTTTGGAACTGTCCTCCAGTTAGTCCCCACTGCCTGTAGGACAATCCCTTCCCTTCCCTATGGCTAACTCTCTCAGAAACACTGTCTCTGACTGACCATCAATCACTTTCAATTTACCACCCTGTTTCATTGTCTCCTCAGCATTTATCACCATCTGAATCACAGTGCTCATCAATTTGTTCACTTGGTTTCTATCTGTCTCCCTTTATAGAACATTAAACATCTTGAGTGCAGGGACCCTACCCATCTTGTACATGGTGTTGCCCTCACTGCTAGAAAAGTGCCTGGCTCATAGAAAGTGGTCCAAAATAGTTATTGAACGTTGAAATAGTAGTTAAATGCTTTTGCCTTAGGATAGTAGTTCTCAACTGGGGGTTCTAAGGAACATTTGACAAAGTCTGAGGACACCTTATATTATCACATCTGAGGTGGCATCTAATGGATATAGCAGGGATATTACACAAAACCATACAGTCCAAAATGCCAACAATGTCCAGGTTGAGAAACTCTGACTTTTAGTCCATAAATTTCCTGCTGGACACTGCACAAAATGCCACAGGTACAGGAGTGAAAAAAACTCAGTGCTTTCCCACAAAGTTGTTTATGAGATAGAAGGACAATATAAGCAGACCACATCCACAGTGATGACAACTGACTTATTGAAGGTAGACCCGTGATGTGGCACACCGTCCAGCAAGAGAGAGTTCAGGAAACATTTCCCAGAAGGGATGCCAAAGCTTTTGCTGCTGTACCAACTTCTCCTCTACTTCCATTATCACATCCATATGCCATATCCACAGGCATGGGCCACCACATACACCATACTATGAGGTATATAATATTTTTTTCTTTAAATCTACCCAAATTTTATCTGAAATGCTTTTGATCTCACTAGTTTTATGTGATTTTATCTAAGTATATTTGATCTCAGCATTTTTATGTGATCATTTTATTTTTCTTCTAACTCACCTTTTAAAAAATATTTTTTAATTTAATTTTTATTAAATCATACTTGTATACATTTATGGGATACAATGTGATGATTTGATATACAATGTGGAATGCTTAAATAAAACTTATTAACATAACCATCACCTCACTTACTTATTTTTTGTGGTAAGATGTTTATAATATACTCTTATTTGTTTTGAAATGTACCCTTGCATTGTGCACATCTGGTGAGGTCCCACCAGATGCCTACCTCCACTTGCCTACCTCCTTCCCTCCCTTCCCCTCTCCCTCCTCTTTCCTTCCTGGACCATATTTGTGTTTTATCATTTGTATGAATGTGTAAGTGATTATATATTGGTTTCATAATAGTATTGAGTACATTGGATACTTTTTTTCCATTCTTGGGATACTTTACTCAAAACAATATGTTACAGCTCCATCCAGGTAAATATAAATGATGTAACGTCTCCATCTTTTTATGGCTGCATAGTATTCCATGGTATACCACAATTCATTTATCCATTCATGGGTTTATGGGCATTTGGGCAGTTTCTATGACTTGGCAATTATGAATTGGGCTGCAATAAACATTCTGGTGCAAATGCCTTTGTTGTAAAATGGTTTTTGTTCATCTGGGTAGACACCTAGTCATGTCATTGCAGGATCAAATGGTAGGTCAACTTTTAGTTCCTTGAGAATTCGCCATAATTCTTTCCAAAAAGGCTGTATTAGTTTGCAATACCACCAGCAGTGTAGAAGTGTTCACCTCTCTCCACATTCACTCCAACATCTGCAGTTTGGGGATTTTGTAATGTGAGCTAATTTTATTTGAGTTAGGTAATATCTCAAAGTGGTTTTGATTTGCATTTCTCTGATGATTAAGGATGATGAACATTTTCTCACGTATTGTTGGCCATTCGCATGTCATCTTCAGAGAAGTTTCTGTTCACGTCTCTTGCCCACAAAGAAACGGGGTTGTTTGTTCTTTTCTTATTGATTAATTTGAGTTCTCTCTAGATTCTAGTTATCAGACCTTGGTTGGAATCATAATGTGTAAAAATCTTCTCCCATTCTGAAGCCTGTGTGTTTGCATTACTTATAGTGCCCTAGCTGAGCAAAGAGTTTTTAGCTTGATCGGTTCCCAGTAATATATTTTTGGTGTTGCTTTAATTGCCAGGGGAGTTCTCCTCATAAAATATTTTCCCAGGCCTTCATCTTCGAGTGTTTTCCCTGCACTCTCTTCTAGTATTTTTATAGTTTCATGTTTTAAATTTAAATCTTTCATCCAGTGAGAATCAATTGTTGTTAGTGGTGAAAGGTGAGGGTCAAGTTCAGTCTCCTATAGGTCACTAGCCGGTTCTTGCAAAATTTGTTAACAAAGGACATGAAAGATCTCTATAATGAGAATTATGAACCCTCAGAAAAGAAACAGTTAAATATGTTAACAAATGGAAAAACATACCATGTTTATGGCTGGGAAGAATCAACATTGTTAAAATGTCCGTACTATCCAAAGCAATCTACAGTTTTAGTGCAATCCCTATCAAAGTACCAATGTCATACTTCAAAGAACTTGAAAAAATAGTACTTCATTTTATGTGGAATCAGGAAAAAACCTCAAATGGCCAATACATTACTTAGAAATAAAAACAAATCAGGAGGCATCATGTTATCAGACTATAGATTATACTATAATGATCAAAAAAGTATGGCACTGGCATAAAAACAGAGATGTAAATATCTAGAACAGAACAGAGAATCTAGAGATTAACCCAGCCATATATTACCATTTGATCTTTGATAAGCCTAACAAAAACATATATTTTTATTTTTTAATTTACAAATTAAAAAGCACATATATTATAATGTATACACATGATTGTTTATACATTGTGGAATGGCTAAAGCAATCTATATTACATATACATTTCTTCATACACTCATTTTTTTTGCAGTTTCTTAATAATCTTCAAATATATGAAACATTGCTATTAACCACAATCACCATGTAATAAGACAGATCTACTATAAATGGTTTTATTGAGATGTGATTCACATACTATACATATAATTCACCCATTTAAAGTGTACAATTGAGTGGTTTTTAGAGTATTCCCAGATATGCTTAACTACTAATATGGAAATGTGAAAATGTTTCCATCACTACTCACCCATGTTGAAGAGTTCCCATCTTTATGCTCTCTGAAGGCATTTTGGTGCCCAACAGTGATAGGAAGTACCTCCCTTTTTGGAAACACTGCTTGGCTTCTGGTCTCTGGGGTACAGAAGAAGTTAGAGGTGGCAGGCTTCTTCTGATGCATTGATACTGTGGCCAGGGCAGACAGGGATGAGTGAAAAGTTGTAAGGTCTCGAGAAGCAACACTATCAGGCTTTGTGGTTTGTTGAGAAGCCTATGGTCAGAAAAGAAGCCAAGAGCAAAGTGTTTGCTTTGAGGTATTCAGGGTTCAGACCATGGTAAGAAATCACAGGAGGGGATCAGAGGTTGGGATCCAAGTAAAGCTTCTCTGGGGAGCAATTTCAGAGAGATGCTTATCTCATAAAGTAGATCAGAACAGCCTCTTGGTTCAATCATGTCCTGCCTAGTCAGCCCTTTGGAGTTAAGGGTCTATCTAATCCTGTGAGTGCATTTCCTAATCCTGTCATCCTGCAGCAAGGTGACAATCCACTACAATGCCACATTCTCAGGAAACTAACACCCAGAGCCCAGCTGCCTCCCTCACCATCCCTGGTATCACATCTGAAAGTCTAGCAAAACCTGTTTACAAGGACATTGACAGCTTTACTCAGACTATCGAAAATTTTGCAAGACAAAAATAGTACACCCAACCATTACATTTAAAAAAAAAGATAGAAATGGCATAATTTCCACATTGGCATCATTTGGACTAAAGCATATTTGCTGAGAGATCAAGCCCTCTTTGTGTCTAGGAGCCAATGTGATAAGTATCGCATAAATACAGCGTTGGCACATGGAGCTTTCACTTCTATTTTCCTGACACCAGACAGCCTGTTGCCATGGAAATCGTTCTGTCGCCTCACAAATACCACTTCCAGAGGTGCAGAACAACCAAGCACGGCTGCATTTGGGAACCGAACTTGGCCGAATGTTGTCCTTCTGCCCCACGTAGGACATGACTCTCACATCTCTGGCTTCATGATCAAGGATTTTGTCACATTAAGGACATTTTTTAAAAGAGTAGCTTCCCCTTTATGATAAAAAGCAACTCCCTCGGTCCTGTGTCCTCTCAGCCATCAGAGGGAAGTGCAGTGCCTTGCTTCTTTCAAAGAACCTGCAAAAGATCCCGTCTACCCTGCTCTTGAGTCTTGGGGAAGATACTCTTGAGATGTTTCAATATACTTATCTGGCCATCTCCTCAAAATACTCATGCAACATGCATTGATCAAGATTTCTAGCTCTCAGGCATCCTTAAAGAATCCTAGAACTCACCAAGGTAAACTCAGCCTGGCACTTGTGTCTGTGTGTTCAATAACAAATTACTTTAAACTATGTTTTCAGCTAACTAAGTACAGCTGTAGGTTTTCTGATTAGGTCTCATAAGGCCCCAGATGTAGTTAATACTGCTATTAGTGCCACTTACCTAGGGGGCCTCAGAAAAGTGAAACCACTGTCTCATGATTCCAACTCCCTGGTTTGGAGCCCATTACATGTTCTTAGAGAACCAGATGGACAGAGTACAATAAATGCCATCAGAAAATACAGGCAGGTGGCTCTGGGGATGCAAATGAGATAACATGTGCCACAGGTTTTAGGAGAAATCAGGAAGATTTCACAGGGGAGTCAACATCTGATGAGTGAGAGGTTTGAAATCAAAGTCAGGAGTTAAATTCCTACCCAGAGGAAATAATCACAGGTTTCTGCCAGTCTGGCTTTTCCAGTATAGAGTAAGGGGGAGGTTTGTCCTAAAGTCATGCCCTTTACATTCATGCTTTAAATTCACGATGTGAACATTAAACAAGTTAATCC
The DNA here is from genome assembly GCA_963574655.1 of Perodicticus potto. Lineage (NCBI taxonomy): Eukaryota > Metazoa > Chordata > Mammalia > Primates > Lorisidae > Perodicticus > Perodicticus potto. Next base: position 4,690 of record CAUYRH010020896.1, on the reverse strand, counting down.
TATAAATCCCTGTGTACTATACTCAGTGTGAACTAGGTGTTAAGACTGTTTCCTTCAGGATGGATCCTTGATTCCAACAAGTGAAAATATTCATGAGCACTAAATTTCTTCCCATATTTGTTGATATTTATGTCTTTAAAAACAACTACTAATGACCAATAGAAAGAGATAATAAATGACCAGTTGAAAAGGGGAATCATACTGCCTGGAGGGGCTAAGACGCCAATGAAAGACTTGCAGCCAATTTCAAATAGAGAATATTCACACTGCTGCAGACCTGTGTGTCTCCATCGCTCTCTCCTTTTCTTCTTCATGAGAGACAGACCCATTTCTAGCTCTCTTTGGAAGTTCTCTAAACTTTCCCTTTGTTTTTCCTAAATAAAATCTGTCTTCGTTTTCAGGGGTGGGGGGACTATGTTTAGGAACATGGCCACTTATCTGTCAATCTTGATTTTATATAGTTCATTCTTTATGTATTGGAGAATGAACTTCGTAATGTCAAGACAGTAAACTGGTTCATAAACATTTGTATAATCCATATGGAAGATAGGTCTCCACCATCATCTGCCACTCCCACCACAAATCCAGATACAAGGATGTATCATCTTGCCCATCACAAAGTCGACATACATTATTATTTCTAATCCAGACCAATGACTCTATTGGAGTGCCTCAATGTCTACATTATTGTCAGAATATAGAACAACTCATACTTATGGAACTCTTAGAACCTGACACACCTTCAAAATAAAAATTCTTTTCTGTTTCACCAGGGGAGAGAAGGGCTTAGTGCCTTATAGATAAGATGCATGTGTCACACCAATTTTCTTTTACCTACGGTTACCTTTTTGAAACACAATGAGAATAAAAGAGCATTAATGGTTAAGACACACACAAAAGCACTTAATATTAACCTGGAACAAATTACACAATCAGAGCTGCAGGGTAAATTATTAGAAGCAACACAGATGACAATGCTTGATGAGAACATTTGCCTCCTGACACCAGGACACCTCTGTCAGAGTACATGTTCTCAAGTGTGTGAAGATGTTAGACTTCAGAAGTTATTGATTTTCTGTAATTTATAGAGTTTTCCAGAATCTTGCTGGTGAGATTTAGTAGGTTAATCCCCTTGAGGCATAAAACATAAAGTCTTCATGATCTTGTTTTCTCTTGGATACAAAAGACCAGAAGTGTCATTTCATCAAAACTACTCAGGAAAGTCTTGATAACATCAACTAGCAAAAGTTGACAATACTCTATAATCTGTGTGAAAAGAAGCTTCTCCTGCTTCTTGAGGGGGTCACAGTGATAAAAGAATTAACCTTCATAATGGAGACACTGAATTTTTCCAAACAGTCTAGCTCATGTTCACAAGCAGCATAGTGTAATGGTTAAGTCCCGAGGCTCTGAGACCACACTGCCTGGGTTCAAATGCTGGGTTTGTAACTTAATTGCTGAAAGGTTTGGGACCTCTTTCAGGTCTCTGTTCTTCATTTTCTTCATCTACAGAAAAAGGTTATTCCAGGGATTACATTTTTTTTTACTTCAACAAAGCACGTTTTACAAGCAAAATAAGTGTTAAAAATGTTGTTTAGTATTATTGTGCAATCCCTGTTTGGCAAGGCAGGGGATTGTGGAATATTTTCAAAGGCAATCATGTCAGAAAAAAATGTATTTACATGTTTTCATTTAGCTTTGTTTTACAAAAAGGAGTGAGCACCACTTATGTAAAAAATTAATTGTTTAACTAAAAACAATAAATAAACAAACGATAATTGGTGCATGCTTGATATGTGCTAGGCAACAATTCTAAGCCTGTGCATATTGCAGAAGGGAAAAAGAAAACCAACCAAACAAACAAAATATTAAACATCTCTACTCTCACAGAGCTTACAAATTTGGTGACAGCATGCAATAAACAAGATATATAAGGAAAATAGATGGTACAATAGAGAATATTAAGGGCTTGAAACAAAAGGTAATCCAAGGAAAAGGAACAGGGCATCTCTTGCATGTTATCATTTAATCAGTCAGCTCTGCTGAACACTTGCAGCCAGCCACTCCTGTTCTGGCCTTGTATACAGTGTATGCCCTCGATCAGTGATTTTCAAAGGGTGTGCCATGGCATCCTGGTGTGCTGTGAAAATGTTTAAATGTCATTAATTAAATTATTTTTGAAAGATGTTCAAAGCACAGTAGGTATATTCTTTTTTTCACTCTTGTTTTTTATCGACATAATTTAAGTGCTGTGGATGTTCAATTGTGCCATGAGATTTCTTTTAAAAGATTGAAAACCATCTCTTTATATAAATGGAACAAGTGAGGAATCATGGAGATGTGCATACAGCTCCTGTTTTTAAGATGAACCATCAGTGGACAAATCACCTGAAATTTTACCCAGAAAGGTCAAGTTATGTCCAGCCTCCTCAACGTGTCAGATTTGCATCTTTCTGTAGATGCCACTATGTCATTTTCAGAGCACTGTGCTGTTTTGGAATTATCTCTTATCCTTTCTGAAACTAGAAAGGAACCCTCCTATTTCCATAATGCATAATGCATATCCTGGGCTGCATCAGCCTTGAGTGGTCCAATCTCCTTGCAGTTGCCACTTCCAAGTCCTTTGGTCCAGGGCAGGCTAGTTCAAGATATCCTGCAAATTGCTGAACTATCCATGAACTCGATGCCAGAACCTGGGATGGGGGCTGAGAGTTGTGGGTTAAGGGATAGAGTTAGGGATATTAGCATATTGGCAGCCACAGGCTGTCATAAAAAAAAAAGAAGAAGAAGAAGAAGAAGAAGAAGGACAAGGAGAAGAACAGAGGTAAGAACGAATATAAGGCATCAAAGATGGACCTCGGAGCATCTGAGGTCAGTAATTTGCTCAGAAAAAATCAACTGAGTACTGATTGTGTGCCTGGCATTTTGCAGGGGCACTGAGGATGCAGAAGTGAAAAGATGGTAATGTTTCCTATCTTTGCAGAGCTTTCCGACTAAGGTAAAATTGCACCCATACTGTCACAACAATATTTGTCATTTGAATAGGTTTAACAATTTAGGAAGCCCACACCTGATCCTCAAAAAGCCCCATGATAAAAAAAATTATTATCTCCTTTTTCCATGAGGACACTGAAATCCCAAAACCTAAATTAAGGAAGTCAGAAAGGAAGGAGACCATTAAGTCATCATTATAATCAGAAATTGACAGCTCCAAAAAAAAAAAAAAGTAAAAGGATTGACCTTCTTTGGAACTAAGAAAGATATTAGAAACCAGGCAAAAGCAGGGATAAATTTAGCCTGTATGTAATTCTCCTCTAGGAAAACTAAAATTCTTCAGGAAGGTTGATGTGAGGTCAGGGAGGTGTATAAGACAGGGCATCCACAGGACTTCCCCAAGGACAGCCTTTATGGGGAGCAGGGAAGGACTCCAACTTCCAATAACCAGTCTTGAAGATAGGATCTAGGAGTGGTAGCATCAGTTTCATCTAGTGTTGATGAGAGATAAGGGAGAAAGGGAGATAGGAGTAAATGAATGGGAACATATCAGGCCCTCCATCCTGTGGCCAGCTCCTGGATAGCACTCACACATGGCCTTTGCCAGTTCTTAATGGGTAATGCTGTTGGCAAGTTCGACATTAGTACACCCACACGGGTGAGAAAGTGGGGGATTGGCGAGATGATGCAACTCCCCAGGACTACCATCAAGTTGGCACTGTGCTGGTCTAATGAAAATGGCACTCCGCTGGACATTGTGAGTTTGCTACTTACCAGTGATAGGCTCTGGCAGGATATAAACAAGGCTGCCAATAATCTTGATGAAGATGCTTCCAGTCTTGTCCTAGAGGAAAGGAAGGCTCTGGGTCCTGAAAGGCCTGGCATTTCTGACTGCAAGTAAGAGTTCAGAGTAGTGAGAAACCATCTGGATCATTTTCAAGGACCCAAGAGCCTATTCAAAAGTGCCTCACTCTTGCAGACATTCAGTATTGATTCCACCAGACCAGTAGAAGTATTTTTAAGGAAGCCAAATGCCGTCAAAGAAGCAAGCTTTCTTGCTACCTCCACCAATTGGATCCATGGCAGCAGAGGGCACAAATCCCCAAATAATTCACTGGTGGGCAGGAAGAGTAAGATGAGGCAGAGATGTGGTGTTTGGATTTATTCATAATTCCAATTTTATTTCATGAGTATTTCATCTCATCCTATGTTAATCAATAAGTGCTGATAGCTGTCTCCATGTCCTCTGCACTCATTCTGTCTCTTTGTCACTCAAGTTTCTCTCTTATCTCTCTTCTTTCCCTCTCTCTCCTCTAGTCATTCTTTATGCCATGCCTTGGGTTTTCCTTCTATGTTTTTTCTCTCTCCCTTTCCTTTCTCTATCCTTCATACTTTTCTGCTCACTCATTCTCTCTCCACCCATCTCTCTCATGCACATACTCATTCATCTTTCTCTCCTCTGCCATAATCCCTCACTCTACCCTTTGGAATCAGAGAGGTATCTACATCCACAGCCATAAGTCACATACTACAAAGCCCCTTATAAAAAGATGTATAGGTTGTTTCCACATTTTGGCGATCGTAAACTGAGCTGCAATAAACAGTCTAGTGCAAGTGTCCTTATGATAAAAGGATTTTTTTCCTTCTGGGTAGATGCCTAGTAATGGGATTGCAGGATCAAATGGGAGGTCTAGCT
>CAUYRH010020892.1:0-25803 GCA_963574655.1 Perodicticus potto | reverse complement strand
GGTCACACGGGGCTCTGTGGCTCCTCAGCCAGTCCACCAGTTATGTTGGTGTTGGTAAGGGGGAGGTGAGACCTGAAAACCTGGATATTTGATAGGGGCTGGAGTGATTCACTCAGTTCCAGCCCTGTCCCTGATTGATGTAAAGTAGATGAAAAAGCTGATAGAACAGAACAAGTTCTCAGAATTTCTGTCCCGTGGAAGAGACGCTGGGCTTCTAATAGTCCTGACTCAGTCTGTGAGATTCAGCCCTTTGTCTCAGCTGTTATCCTCTGAGGGCCAGGTGCAGCTGAAATTTAGCAAAGCTTTCTGAGTGCTGCTGCTTGGTGCCTCAGGGGACCGCCTCTCCACTTCGGCCACCTCTCGGCTCATTTTCCTCTCACCACTCCCAAGCCGGGAAAACAGCACAGACCAGCAACACCCTGCGCCCTGTCCATATCCCTCGAGAAAGTGTCCAAGAATCTGGACTCCGTGGGGGACAGACCTCCAGATCTCAGGGTGAGAGTGGAGGGGAGTGCCGGGAGTTCTAACTTGCAGGTAGAGAATATATATAGTTTTTATACAGTTTTATGCCTGTGTGGAGAGTGCCGCAGCACCCTAGTAGGGGAAGGAGGTCTGGTTTTTAGAGGGTCTCTCCCGTGGGGTAGAGTGGGAGGACTTATGAACTCTGCTCGCTTGTTTGTATGGAGGTTTGAAGTATACTGCGAGCCGCTCTCATGGGGGAGGGGACTTCCGTCTGCTTGGTGATGTGTTCTGTACCTTTTTGTTTGTGTCCTCAGGGTCTCAGGTCGCCCCAGCAGGGTTGATGTGCATTCTTCGACCTTTTCTTTTGTCTCAGCTCCAAACTATTGGCTTTCTTGCTGAGTTTCTGTCCTTTAACTTTCCTTCTGGATGGGAACCTCTGCGGAAAGTTGGCTACAGATCGCCATCTTGGCTCCTCCCCTAGTAGGGTTTTCTTTATGAATCTGGGTGTACCTGCGTTCAGTGCATAAATATGGGATTGCTATGTCTTCTGGATGAGTTGTTCTCTTTATCATTATATAAGGACCATCTTTTTCTTTACTATTATTGATTTGAATTTTATCTGATCTACAGATAGCTACACTTGCTTTCTTTTGATTTCCATTTACATGGAATATATTTTTTTCCATCTCTTCAACTTGAGTCTGAATGAGTCCTAAAATGTAAAATGTGTTTCCTGGAGACAACAGACACTTGGGTTGAATTTTTTATCCATTAAGTGAGCCTATGTCTCTTCGGTTCAAACTATTCATGTTTATTGAAGAAATGTATAAGTAGAGTGGTTTTCTGCCATCCTCTTGGGTAGAACCTTATTGCTTTATTTTACCTTTTCAGACATTATTTTATCTGGGCTTTCCACTTTAGTTTTTGGGTGACTTTACACTTGTGGGTGGCTATTGTGCTGATTAATGTATAATGCATGTCTGAGAACTTCTTGCAGAGCAGGTCTGGTCTTGAAAAGTTTCTCCAGTGTTTGCTTATCTGAAAAAGTCTTTATTTTTCCCTTAAGAAACTTAGTTTTGCAGGATACAGAGTTCTAGGCTGACCATTGTTCTGTTTAAGAAGACTAAGGATGGGGTCCAAATTCCTTCTGGCTTTCAGGATCTCAGTTGGAAACATGCAGGTAGCCTAATGGGTTTTCCTTTGTAAGTTACCTGGTATTTTTGCCTTAGATCTTTCAGGGGGTTTCTTCTTTTTTAACATTCTGATGATTATGTGTTGAGGTGATTGCCTCTTTGTGATGACTCTCCCATGTGTTCCTTTAGTTTCCTGTCCCTAATATCTAAATTTCTAGCAAGACTAGGGAAGTTACCCTCAATTATTCCCTCAAATAGGTTCTCCATCTTTGTTGTTTTTTCATTACCCCCAGTGATGCCTATGATTCTTATATTTGGCCACTTACATAATCCCAAATTTCCTGCAGGCTTTGTTCGTTCCTCTATTTTTGCTTTTTTCTTTTTAATCTTTGATTGCTTTAATTTGAAGGCATTGTTTTCAAGCTCTGAGATTCTTTCTTTACATGGTCTAGTTAATTTTTTAAAATTTCACTCTGCTTCCTATTTCCTTGAAAATTATTCATTTCCAGAAGTCCTATTTGAATTTTATTAGTACTTTGGTTTCTTTAGTGAATTTTTCATTCATTTTCTGTATTTTTGTGGTTTCTTTGTGCTGGTTTTCTATTTTCTCTTATATTTTGTTGAGCTTCCATGTATTCCATATGTGTAATTTTTTATCTATCATTTCAATATTTTCATTTTGATTATCTATTGATAAGAATCTGTTTCCTTTTGGAGTGTCATTTTGCTCTGAAATTTTATACTTTTTGAGTTTTCTGCTGATTCCTTCTTGTCTTGTTTGCTTCTGTTTATGTGGTAGAAAGGTTTATGGTCTAGTAAGACTTGGGGGGTTTAGGCCTGGCTTGTGGGCTGGTCCTGGCTTCCACAAAAACCAATCCTTAACTATGCCAGGGAGAAGAGTGCTGGTTCTGAGAGGCCTATGTGGCAATCAAGCAGAACTGATGACCCTCTCTGGTTGCCTCTGACCTCTGTCTTCCCTTCTTCCCATTAGTACGAATTGTGCTGGGTTCCCCCATCTTAGTCTATGAGATGGTGGTTTTCTTGTGAATACAAATTGGCCATGGGTTGGAAGATGCTATGATGAGCTATAGAGTTGTTCTCCCTGTAAACTGGTTGATGTTTGTGTGAAAGAGTCAGCTACCAAGATGTTCTTTTGTACCTATTGCATGCTGTTTCTCCAGGTGGGGTACTTGAGCACCCCAAGCTTTAGGAGAGACACTATAGTTCCCAGGGTGCTGCTTTATCTCTACCACCTTTGTGGTTGTTAGGTTGTGGAAGCCTGATAGAATCTGCAAACCCTCAGCAGGGCCCAGAAGTTGTTTTCTGGCCACTAGGTGGAGGTGCTGGTAGGAGGGCAAGAACAAGCGAACTGTCAGGATTGTTCATAAATGAGGGACCTAAATGCTTGAGTGCTAGGCACCCAGGTTGAGATCTTTCCACCCTTACACAGGTAGTGGAATTTTTCTGCAGGGTCCTTTGGGCATTTTCCCAAATTGCTGCTTCTTATATTTACATAGGACAGTCCCATTAGCCCCATTCACTCCATGTGGGCCCTCATGCCTTCTGAGTACAGCTCTCAAACCTCCCCACAGGCTGTCTATGACCCACTAGTGTATCTCTTCAAAATGTGGGGAGTTCCCAGATTGTTCACCTGTATTACACTAGAAATCCTCAAGGAGAGAGGTGTGAGACTCACAGTCATTGGAGAACTCAGCCTGGAACATATGCCTATCAGAGATAAATGGCTACTCACAAACTTCTTGGTTCAAACTGTTCTCCTTATTGCATTGAGTAGGGGGAGAGACTGTAGCATCTGGTCAGTCCTTACAGCTGAGTGCTAGGCATTTCTTTGCCACAGAACCAGGGGCTAGGCTATTTCTCTCCAAATGCCACACCCTTATCCAGTATGGTGGTCCTCCTGAGGTGGGGATTGCCAAGCTCCCAGAATCAAATTTCTCTGTACCCCACCACACTCTTCTGTTGGCTATGTACATATGGATTTCTTTGCCACCCAAGTTCAGCTCCAAGTCTTCTCCCCTCCAATCCCCTGCATCCCTCTGAAGTCTGGGTCACCAAGACTGGTTTGCTTATCTTAGCCACCATTGTACAACCCTGCAAAATGCTAGCAGGCAGGGAGTACCCAACTTCTGCACCCCTGTTTCACAAGCTCTCATGGACAGAGGCAGGGGCTCCAGTCTCCAGGTTTCTGTAGAAACCTCAGCCTGAAATGTGCAACCATTGGAGAGAAGTGGCTGTTCACGCAGTTCTCAGCTGGAGCTGCTCTCACTATTGTAATGGGGGGTGGTGGTGGTGGTGTAGTTTTCAGATAGCCTAGCCTTGAACTGCTTTCTCAGTTGCAGTGGATAGGGAAGTTATACAGGATGAAGCATCTGGTTGGAAGAAAGCCAGCACTCCAGTCTCTAGAGGCACTATCCCAGGGGAAGACCCTCACAAACTGCCCAAACTCCAGGGACATTCTAGTTTATTCCACTACTCCTTATTTGCTGACATGCCTGGGCTTGTGGAGGGTGAAAAAGCCTTCAATAAACTTGGTAGCCTGCTGTTCACTGAAGGGCTGTAGGAGGGAGAGGGATAACATTCCCTTACCCTTTCACTGGGTTCTCAGTCTTTCTGAGTTTCATCATCACTGATATTTTCTCCTCTTTATTTTTTTCCTTCTCAGCTTTGTAGTTTTTCTTCTGGGTCCCCCACCCATGTCTGTCATCTCTCTTTGTGGACTATACATAAGCTGTGACTCTTTTCCACTATCCAATATCCTACCTTTGTGCTGGGACAGTACCATAAGTGATGTTTCCAATTGGCCACCTTGGCTCCCCTTTGATTCATTTGTTCAAAAGATGTTCACTGACTGCAAGCTTTATGTACCCAGGCTGTGGGTCAGATGTATATTCTTTTTTTTTTTTTTTTTTTTTTTTTTTGAGACAGAGCCTCAAGCTGTGACCCTGGATAGAGTGCCGTGGCATCACAGCTCACAGCAACCTCCAATTCCTGGGCTCAAGTGAGTCTCTTGCCTCCACCTCCCACGTAGCTGGGACTACAGGCGCCGGCCACAACGCCCGGCCATTTTTTGGTTGCAGCCGTCATTGTTGTTTGGCGGGCCCGGGCTGGATTCAAACCCGCCAGCTCAGGTGTACGTGGCTGGCGCCTTAGCCCACTGAACCACAGGCGCCGAGCCCAGATGTCTATTCTTAATTCTTTCAAGGACTCTAATTTTGTAATTATAGTGGAATAAAGAAGGTCATTTTTTTTGAGATTATGCTAATCCAACTCTAGAAGAAACCTTTTGTTTTTAAAAGATGAAAGCAGTCTAAAATTGCCTTAAAGAGAAACATTCATCACTCAGTTCCACAGACCCTTGAATTTCTAATGAAGTTTGATTTACAATAGGTAAATATCTCTTGCATTTTTGTTGTCTTGCCTTTAGCAATTTTTTCACAATTTTTATTGATTTCCTCAATTTTGGGGGTCTTCTTTTTGTTGATTTTCAACTTTCTCTTCAAGTCCATTCATTGTATTTGCCATCTACATTCTGCATTTCATTTCTGTTATTTTGACAATTTTCTAATGGTTGAAGTTCACTATTGTAGCTCCATTGTAATTCTTTGGGAGTGTTAAACTCTTGTTTTTCCCTATTGCCAGGGTTCATTTGCTGGTTTCTTTTTCTTCTTTTTTTTTATATTTATTTATTTTTTTATTATCTTTATCATTAAATCATAGCTGTGTACAATAGTGTAATCATATAGACACATGAAAAAATGCTCACCATCCTTAATCATCAGAGAAATGCAAATCAAAACTACTTTGAGATATCAAATAACTCCAGTAAGATTAGCCCACATAACAAAATCCCAAAACCAGAGATGTTGGCGTGGATGTGGAGAAAAGGGAACACTTCTACACTGCTGGTGGGAATTCTGATTTCTTCTTATCTGAATCCTATTCTCTTGGTTCAGGGCTGATAGATTTCTGGGGCACTCTTTCTTCTTTGCTGGGAACTCTCCTGCTTAGTTAGGAGGGGAGGTCCCTAGATCGTGCTTTTGTATCCTTCTCTGGAATGTTGATCCAGCAGGGTAGGGGCAGACACACAGAACTGTAGTGCATTGTTTTGTTTTGTTCAATATCCTGTGATTGTCACAGTTTCAGTCAGTGCTGGATGATCTTCATGTAGGGTGGTGTGTTATTCCTCACATCACTGTTGCAAGTTTGAGTTGGGTGCCGGGTGAGACTCTCTCCATGGAGGCTAGTATATATGAGATTGTTCTGCGTGGGGTCTCCACACAGGTGATGGTAGCAGCGAGGTAAAACTATTTAGGAGTGGCTGTTAGAGAATGGCCTGTAAGCATTTGCTTAAACCAGGTCCAGCTGTAATGGCAGCTTGAGGCTGAGGGGGCGTCCCTTGTAGTGTTGGACCTCAGGGTGGTTCTGCTGGCCCAGAAGAGTGGTGGAGACTTAGGAGTGGGGTCTTGAAGACCTGGTGAAATGCTGGAATCTCAGGGATAGTGTTGCAGTGATCTCTAAATCCGCAAGAGTGAAGCCATGGGCCTTGACACAGTGAAAACCTCAGAGCTGGAACCAGGAATTGTGTGGGCAGAGCCATACAGGTGGGGGGGGGGCTGCTGTTCCACTGGTGTGGGAACTTCAGATACCAAGTCATACAGGTGGGGTTTGATTCCAGCAGCCTGGGGAGGGCCAGGGGTGCTAGATGGACAGGGTTCCCCCCCTGCCTAGGTCTCACAGAGGCAGTCACTCAAGGTTTCCTAAGTGCTGCCTGTGGCACCTCAGTTACCCTCTCATATCCCACACTGGGAGAAATGGTGCTTGGCTCCTAGTCACAGAGCATGCACAGAAGAATGTCCATTCTGCCTACTCCTTCCCCAACTTGGCAGGAGCAATGTGAAGGTTACTGTGGGAGTGTTTGCTTTTCCCCCTCCTCCCCCAGCCTGGTAGGGGCTATGCAAAGGCTACTGCTGCAAAACTGGGTCCCTATCAGACCTGACCATGTACCTGAGAGCTGGCGAAAGTTGCAGAAACCTGGGATTCGCATCCCCCAGATCCCTGCTGCACCTGCTGTCTGATGCAGTGTCTCTGCCTAGACTCTAAGCAGTTTCCCTATCAATCCAGAAATCTATAGTGGTGGAGGAAGCCCTCTCAGTGATTACAGGGTGAATGTGGCATTCCAGGGTTCTATCCTCCTGACCTTCCCCACATATGAATGCCTTCCCACATGAGAGGCAATTCAATCTTCCTGAATGAACTGCTCTATCACCTCCTTCATTCTGAATTGCCTCTTTAGGGTTCTGTGTTGCCTCTTTAGGGTTTTACAATTTTTTTTTTTTTTGAGATTTTCACTGGTAGAGTACCATGGCATCACAGCTCACAGCAACCTCAAACTCTTGGGCTCAAGCCATTCTCTTGCCTCAGCCTACCAAGTAGCTGGGACTACAGGCACCCACTACAATGCCTGGCTTTTTTTTCTAAGAGGAGAGGTCTCACTCTTGCTCAGGCTGGTCTCGAACTCCTGAGCTCAGGCAATTCATCTGCTCTGGCCTCCCAGAGTGCTAGGATTATAGGCATTGAGCCACTGCCATCTGTAGGAAGGCATCTGACTGTAATATTTGATTCTCTCCTTGAGAATGGTGTACACGCAGGTAGCCTTTAGTCCAGTACTTTCCTCTCATGCCTCTTATGCCTGCTTTTCTGGTGCAGATGTCTTTTATTACTTTTTCTTGCTTAATTTCTCTAGATTTCCAGTACTATGTTGAATAGAGTGGGAAGAGAGGGCATGCTTGCCTTGTTCCTGATCTTATCTTTGGCTGATTTTTTGTAATCCATGTAACTTTACATTGCTGTCTGTGCATCTGAAGGAGAAAACAACTCTTCCAGTCTTTAGAGACTGGTTTCAGCAGGTAGAGAACTCCTCCCGATGGGTTCCTAGACTGATGGAGCTACCTCTAAGGTCATGGTTGAGAGGTCTTAGAGATGTGTCACATGGATGATGCTGGGCTTGAAAAGGGCCATTTACTGGGGACACAAGAGGGTATGATCCCTGGCTGGCCTCCCAAGTAGATGAGATTGCCTCTGGAGTCATGGTCAAGTAGTTGGAACTGGGTCTGAGACCATTATTGATGATAGAAGTGGGATTCAATGTGGTAGTCCCTATTTGGTATCTGCATGGGCAGGACTGCTCCCAGACCATGGGAGATGCAAGAAGAAGTTGAGTTATAGGGCTGCTGGAGTGTCCTAATTAGGTCTGATGTCAGGAGGCTTATCACTGGGGGAATAAGATAGATGAGTCTCCCATCAGGTCCTTATGTAGGCAGGACTGCACTCAGATCATAGTAAAGCAGGGCTGGAGCTGAGCTGTAGGTCTGTTTCAGGCCTACACCTAGAACTGAGTTTGTAGGCCTTTTACTGAAAGAATGAAACAGCATGATTCTTCCCCTGGAAAAATGGGGCCAGTTACAGGACTGAGACTAAGCAGGGCTGAAGCTGAGACCATAGCAGAAAAGGGCTGTTTCTGATTTGTAGCTGAGGTCAAGGTCAGTGAGCCTGCCTCTGGGGCACAGGCTGGCTTTGTCAAAATGGCTCTTTCATCTTGGGTTTCGCTGGGGTTCTGCAACCTCCTACCTGGATGCCAAAGCTCCCACAAAGGCATTTTTTGGTTGGTAAATCCTTGCTGTAGGGTATATAAACTGGGATCTCCTTTTGGGCTATCTGGCTTTTGACAGTTTGATTATAATGTCTCAGTGTGGGCCTTTGGGTTTACCCTATTTTCAATCCTTTGATCTTACATTTGAATATATGTTTCATTATTCAGATTTAGAATTTTTCACCAAGTATTTTTTCAAATGAGCCCTCTAATCCTTTCTTTCATCTCCTTCTACTCCTGTAGATTGGTTGACTTGATGGTATCCCATATGTCCTTTATATTTTCATTTTTTTCCTTGTTGTTACCCTAAGAAACTTAAATAGCCTAACTTTAAAGTTTGCTGATTCTTTCTTCTGCTTGATCAAATCTACTGTTGAACCACTCTATAAAGTTTTTGGTTCAGTTACTGTATTCTTAGGCTCCAGAATTTCTTTTTGGTTCTTTTTCATAGTTTTTATCTCTCTATTCTCATTTTGTTCTTGCATCATTTTCATGATTTCATGTGAGAATCTCTAACTATGACTATAGTTTTGGCTATTTCCCCTTATTTCTCTGTTAATTTCTGTTATATATGTTTTAAGGCTGTGTTATTTTATGTGTACAAATTAAGAACTGTTATGTGTACCTGGTGAATTAAGCCTTTAAAAATTTATAGTGTACTTTAGAACACTTTTAATCTAAAAAGCTTATTTTATCTTCACAAAGGTAAACATAAAGAGACAGCTACATAAGCTCTCTTGCCTAGCTTTTGTACAGTGTATGTTTTCTCTTTCTTTTACTGTCTTTCTGCACCCTTATTTTTATTTGTGTCTCTTCCAAAGTGGATATGATTCGGATCAGCTTTCTCTACTTTTTTTTTTTTTTTTTTTTTGTGAGACAGAGTCTCACTATGTCACCCTTGGTAGAGTGTTATGGCATCACAGCTCACAGCAACCTCAAACTCTTGGGCTTAAGTTATTTTCTTGCTCCACCCTCCCAAGTAGCTGAGACTACAGGCATCTGCCACAATGCCTGGCTATTTTTTTGTCGCAGTTGTCACTGTTGTTTAGCAGGCCAGGGTCAGGTTCAAATCCACCAACTTCAGTGTATGTGGCTGATGCCCTACCCACTGAGCTACAGGCACTGCTCTCAGATCAGCTTTCTAATCAATCTAATAGTCCTTGTCTTTTAAGTGACCAGTTGGTGCATTTATGTTTAATGTAATTACTGAGATATTTGTATTTTAATATATGATTGTACCATATGATTTGTGTTTGATTTTTATGCCAATTTTACTCTACTCTTTTGCTCCTTTCTACTTCTATTGCCTTTTAAAAAATTATTTTTCATTATTCCACTTTCCTCCTTCATTAAATTGCATGCTATACCCCTTTATATCATTTTAGTAGTTATTGTAAAGCTTATAACATGTTTTCTTGAAGTATGAAGTTTATTAGTAATCTCAACATTTGCCTTCTTTTATGTATAATGCAAAGGCTTTACCCATTTAATTTCACTACTTTCATACTCTTAGTTACATGTATTGTTTTGTAGTTAATTCTATGCATATTTTAAACTGCAAGATACATTATATTATGGTTACAGATATTCAATATCCACTAATATGTCCTCACATATTAACTCTTTTCATTTCTCCTTGCTCTTCCTGGATTTTTGACATTCTATCTGGGATCATTTTCTTCTGCCTTAACATCTTTTACTACCCTTTGGAATGCATATCTGCTAGTATCAATTTTTTTTAGTTACTGTTATCCAGGAAGTTCCCTCACTTTTATTCTTAAAGGATATTATTGCTGGGGATAGAATTCTGGGATGACAGTCATTTTCATTTAGTATTACAAAAAATGTTATTCCATTATCGTCTGATTCAATAATTCTATTTCAAAGTTAGGTTTCATTCTAACTGCTGCTTCTTTGAAAGCAGCCTGTTATTAACTCACTTTGTTTTTAATTTTTTTCTTTGACTTAGATTTCCAGAAATTTTGCCATCATGTGCCTAAGTAGGAATTTTTTTTTATTTTGCTTGGATTTCACCAGATTTCTTCAATGTATACTTTGGTGTTTCATCAATTTTGGAAAAGTTCTCCGCTATTACCTTTTCAAATATTGTACCTTCCTCATTATCACTCTCCTCTTATTAACATGTATTCTAGATCTTCTCATTTTTTCTGTGCCTCTTATTTCTTTTACTTATATCTTCTATCTTTGTTTTGCATCACTCTTCATCCTGAATATTTTCTTCTGACTTTTCTTACAGTTCTTTGAACCATTCTTTGGCTCTATCTCCTGCAGAGACACTTATCTCTTTTCCATCCCACTTTAAACACTCAAAGCTCACAACTACTATTTACCAATGTGACCAAAAAGACTGGTGCTATTAGCCTGAACATGAGTTTAATTCTATCAGTATAAGAAATACAAAATTCCAGATCATGTTAATTCCTTAAAATCCAATTAATGTATCTATAAGCAGTGAGGCAACTTTCCCACTAGTCCCTCAATCATTTATGTTGGATTTACTTGTCCATTTGTCTCCGTGTAAGATCAATAAAGGCAACAATTTTTTTTTTAATTCACTATTGTATGTCCAATGTCTATACAATGACAGGTACGTGGAATTACGCACTCAATAAATATGTGCTTATTGGAATGAATGAATGAATGAATAGTATGCTGCTTCTCCATTACAAGAAAGCACCAAACTGGAACTTTATGAAAATACCAACCAGAAACTTTAGTCCTTAAAACAACACCAAAAAGCTACATGGGATAACATAACTATTAAGTAAGCGTTAAAAATAAAAGATAGCCAATTAGAGTTTGACAACATAGAAGAAAAATCTCTGAATGGTTATTTTTTGTTATTATCCTCCCCTCAAATCAGTAAGTCTACACTTTCCACTGCCAGTTTGATTCCTGATAAAATGATATCACTGAAGTCCATTTATGTAGGACAAAAATATGTCAAAAGTAGTTCTTCACGTTTTGGTGAGTCTGAAGCTTGACTTATTAATCTGTTCCAATGACCATCTGTAGCAGCTGTGATCCATTAGTAGCTACAGCCTAGGACCCAGTTGAGTCCCAAGTTGTATTATTTAGTTTGATGGCATTAAATTTTTGACAACTGCTAAATACCTGTATCCATCTTACCAATCATTTGTTTGCTCTTTAGCCTGAGGGCAAAGACAGAGGGTGGGATGGGGTAGGAAAGTTGTGCTAAACCAAATGTTAGTGAACAGTCATACTTTATCTTCTTACTTTGTCTCATATGTAAGGAAACATTTTTGAGTGGTACAGAGACAGTTGCAGCATACTTCCATGGCGGGTATCTTTGAATTTATACATGCTGTTCTGAGTGGTGGGAGAAAATTCTCATGCACAATATACTTAAAGGTCTGCCATCCCAATGCTTTTAGTAATCTTTTATATGTACATAAGATTTTCCCCCATGGGTTTTGCTTAGACATACTATAGGATCAACTAGATTTCAGTTTTTGCTGAAATTTTTACTACCCTGTGAGTATATTTTCATCTGAGTTCAGTGGAAAGTTTTAAAGGTCTTTAATATATCTCTTACTATTAAGACTACTAAAATGTTGCAGGATAACATTAAATATTTATTTATCACTGAAACTCACTATACTGCTCTTATTTTTTTAATTAAATATTCTTAAAATTTAAAATGCTCATTGCATGAAGCCACAAATTACAAATATATAGTGTTAAGCTGCTCTGTGTTTTCCCCATTTCCTACAAAAACTCAATACTGTCAGTCTGGTGACCATGTGTTATGTCTTATCATTCTCATTAAAACATAAACAAACATATAAACTCTTCTCTCTACCACTGTTTTAGAAAAACAGGATCATAACTTACACATTCTGTTTACCCCGAATCATCAATAAATTATGGTTCAGATTAGCCAAACTAGTGATATCTGCCACCATTACCAAAACACTGGGAATAACAATTACTGGCAAAGACTAGAATTACTCTGTAATTTGTCTATATTTATAGTGAATCCCACATAGACCTAACAGTTTTTTAAAAAGAGTAGGTGATCTAAGGTATACGTTGGATTGCAGACAAAAATAAGAGCACAGAGATGATTAAATGTTACAAAGTTGTTCAAGACATTTGATGATATATCTGAAATAAAACAAACAAAGTGAAAAAGCCATGAATGGGCTATGTGACTAGTAATGCCTGTAAAAGTTACAACTTTCAGAAAAAGCCTTTATTGTATGTAAGCCTTTATTATTACATAGAATGTATCATTGTTCCATGAGATTATTTCAACAAAAAAACAAAGTTAAGTGCTAGGTCATTATAGGATATATTAGTACTTAGGAAATCATTTCAATAAAAGCAAAATTAAGTACTAAGTAATAGTAGGGAACACTAGTAAAACTGGGGTTAAAGTTCTATGAATTGTATCTCTTTATAAATACAATAGCTTTGCAAATAATTAATTTAAAAAACTACTTTCCACGAAGCTGTTTGAAAATTTAAAACAATAATATAGGAAGAAAGAGCTTCTGAATAGTTACAAGTAAAAGTCTTCAGTTTTCTGTAAAAGGTTATACATTTTAATATGATCTTTTAGTTGATTTATGTAAAGCTTTGGATTTTTCATTTTCTCAAGCCTGTCACTGTAGTGATGTATGGTACACTTTAGCATCAGGTTTGCCATAAGCAATAAAGTCAGGGCCCCAAAGAAATTTTAATATTTTTCCCCATTTTTAACCCAGAGCTTTCTATTATTCAGTTATTTTGTTTGGGATCCCATGTTTAGTTCACATCATTTTTATACTCATATAAATGATTTAAGATTTTAACTTAGAGGTATAATTTAAGTAGATTAATTATTTAATAGGAAAGTTTAAGGGTCATATGGAAAATGAAAATCTAAGTGATAACTTAAAATTTATATTAACAATCTCTCTAAATATTATATTTTATATTCTAGTTTACTTACGGCATTTTTCACTAATAATAAGGGAAAAATAGATAAACAAGACAGGGCTCTAACATTAAATGGTATGCAACATGAAATGGAAACCCATGTCTTTGAGATTCTGTATGAAGAAAAAATTTAGTATGAAAATAATAATTAGTTAAATTAAAAAGTTCTTATTGCAGGACGAATAGTTGTTACCGAGAGTATGAAGATGAAAAAGGAACAATCCTCCAGGCATTTGTAACCTAGAAGAGTAATAAGTCCCTAAAAAACTATAATAGAAAGCAGAGTAAATTTACTTGTCATAAGAAAGGAAGAAATAAAGTGTTATGACAGTTCATTTCATGTGGCTAAATGTATGAGTATTTGAGTTCAATTTTGCATGTGGGTAGGACATAAACAGTAAAAGAAAGAGAAGAGGAGAGGACAAAGATGGGATAAAATAAGGAAAGGCAAGAGAGAAGCAGAAGGCATGAGGGAGTATCCATTGTTTCAGTATACTGAGAAGAAAAGATACATGCAGGAAATTCTGAGAGCAAGACTGATATACTGACTGATTGTATCAATCTGTCAGACAGCCTTCAGTTTATGGCTAATCATCTTATTCATTTAGAAAATAAGTTAGCACTATTATGAAATTTTGAGCAGGAAAATAAACACTAGAAAGAAAGACAATATTAAAAACAAAACAGAGTAAAACAAAAAACTCAAATAGTCATAGGGGCAACATTTAACATATTAAGTTGTAACAATGAAGTTTAAAAAAGATGTCTAACAAAATTCCAGTGAATGAAATCAAAGAATTAAATGAAGAGATATTACATGTTCATGGATAGAGAGACTCAACATTGTCAAGATGTCAATTCTTCTCAGCTTGATATATAGATTGAACACAATCCCAGTCAACATCCCACCAAGTTATTGTGTGGATACTGAAATTGCTTCTGAAGTTTATATAGAAAGGCAAAAGACAGAAAATAGTCAACACAATATTGAAGAAGAAGAACAAAGTTCAAACAATGACACTCTCTAACTTCAAGACTTATCTTAAAGTTACAGTAATCAAGACTGTGGCACTGGCAAAAGAACAGACAAAGAGATCTGTGAAACAGATTAGAGAACTCAGAAAAAGACCACACAAATACTGAAAAGAACAAGGCGATAACAATGGAAAAAAGACAGTCTTTTCAACAAATGCAGCTGAAACAACTGGATATTTACATATAAAAAATGAATATATCCCCAGATCTTACATCTTTTACAAAAAAATTAATTCAAAACATATCATAGACCTATGTATAAAACACAAAGCCATCACACTCCTAAAATGTAACATAGAAGAAAATCTAGAAGACCTTTGGTTTGGTGATAACTTTTTCAGATGATGATACAAGAACAAATAATTGATAAGGTGGAGTCATTAAAATTAAAAACTTCTGCTCTCTGAAAGACAGTGCTAAGAGAAAAAGACAAACAATGGAAAGGGAGAAAATAGTTGCAGAAGACATACTTGATAAAGACCTGTTATCCAACATATACAAAGAACTCTTAAAATTCAATAATAAGAAAACAAATAACCCAATTAAAAATGGGCAAATGACCTACAAGAAACACCTCACAAAAGATACAAAGGTGGCAAAAAAAAAAAAATTAAAAGATGCTCAACATCATATATGTTTAGGGAATTGCAAACTAACACAATAATGAGATAACACTTCAAACCTACTCTTACAACACTCAATGTTGTTGAGGTTGTGGAACAACAGAAACTTTCGTTCATTGCCAGTAGGAATACAAAATAGTACAGCTACTTTGGAAGACAGATAGGCAGTTTAAAATATAAACATTCTCTTACTATATGATCCAGTAATTGTGCTCCTTGGTGTTTACACAAATGAACCAAAAACTTATGTTTACAAATAACATGGCTGTTTATAGCAGCTTTACTCATAATTCCCAAAACATGGAAGGAACCAAGATGTCTTTTAGTAGGTGCCTAGATAAATGGATATGTTTAAACAATGGATATTATTCAGTGCCAAAAAGAAATGAGCTATCAATCCATTAAAAGAAATAGGGAAATCAAAATGCAGAGTAATGAGTGAAATAAGCCAATCTAAAAAGGCTACATACTACATCATCTCAACGGGATGACTTTCTGGAAAAAGCAAAACTACGAACGCAGTCAAAAGATCAGTGGTTAGGGCGGCGCCTGTGGCTCAAAGGAGTAGGGTGCCGGTTCCATATGCCGGAGGTGGCAGGTTCAAACCCAGCCCCGGCCAAAAACTGCAAAAAAAAAAAAAAAAAAAGATCAGTGGTTACTAGAGGTTAGAAGAGAGGGAAGGATGAATAGGCGAACACAAAGAATTTTTAAGGGAGTGAAACTATTCTGTATAATGCAGTAATAGTGGATACATGCTACTATGCATTTGTCAAAACCCATATAATGTACAACATGAAAAGTAAACTCTAAAGTAAATGATGGACTTAGGGTTATAATGGTCCATGTAGGGTAGGGTATAATGGATATAATGGTCCATGTAAGGTAGGGTATACCATGTAGGGTATAATGGTCCAACAAATGCACCATTCTGTTGCTGGATGTTGATAGTGGGGAAGATGTGTGAAGGGAGAGGGTAGGTATATCAGAACTCTGTACTTCCTGCTCTGTTTTGAACCTACAACTGTCCTAAAAAATAAACCATTTTTAAAAATAAAAAGTTGTCTAAGGTTAACACAAGTAATACTTAAAAACTGAATGTTTAAAACACTAATAAAATAATGAGTAAGAGTTAATAACATTTTTCTTTATCACACAGTAACACTGAAACTCTTGAACCATGAATACATTCAAAACTAAAATGGTAAGTCACTTTGGTGACATCCAGTAGAATAAGTCTGAGTGGATAAATAAAGAGACCATCGTTTCTTTCATCTGCATTTTTAAATGCCTCTGCATCATGACATTATTAGCAGAGATGGCAACAAGAAGGAGAGAAGGAGGAAAAGAAAATAGTATGATAAAAGAAAACAAATGTTACAGAATGAGGATTACAGGTGAAGTAAAAGGAAAAATAAGAGGCGCATATTACATACAGGTCATTAGGAAGATTTGTTAACAAAAGAGAAGGTGAATTATGAGGAAGTCGGCAGTAATAATGTATAACCCATTGACATCTTCCCAATTAATAAATGGTTCCATTAACTTCTTCTGATTAAGTTATGTTTTTCTACAAAATAAAAAAATGGTAATGAGAAAAAAACTGATCATAATAATTGAGAAAACACTGTGTAATTACTTTGTATAGAAATGGCAGCTGAGTGAACAAGGTAAAAAATGTTTTTCAAGAATTATGTATATAATTAGATGTTCTGTAGTTGTCAGGCACTGGGGACACCTAAAAAAAAAAAAGAAAGAAAATGGGCCAAGTTTATTCAGTGTCAGTAAATACCCCACCTTAAAGAAGTAACACTGCTATTATCGACCATGCAGACCACCGAGATACCAAAACAACAAGGTGATGAGTGTCTACACAAATTATCTGGTGGTTGTGATTTTCCATGTGTTTAGAAGGCAGCAAAAATTGCAGAGGCCTAGCAGTTAGGTTGAGTCTGAAAGATGTTTGGATAATATAACTTCATTCTCTTGAGGGTTAGCAGCTTTTTGGTAAAAGGTCACCAATAGTAATCACCAAGCCCAAGTCAATGACATATTTTCAATCCTGTCCACTGTCATTTTTCTGAAGGATTGACACCCGTCACTATTCTTTGTGTAAACTCTCTCTTTCTGAGATTTCTGGCATTACTATTCTTTTCATATCTTTGTTGAATTCTTGTTAATCTTCTTAATAATTTCCTATCATATCGTATATGCAAGGAGGGATGTGTCTCAAGACTTGGGGAATGTGTACTGAAAATATAGAAGACGTTTTCTAATTCTTTTTCTGTTGCTACTCTCACCTCCTCATGTAATTTCAGCTATCATTTCTATGGTGATAAATATAAAGCAACATCTCAAGGATCAGACCTTTTAATGAGAGGATCCCATGCAGATCTTTACTCTACAAGACATCTTTAAATTGAAATGCTACTGTATATTGACAATCAATATATTTTAAGTAAAACTCTACATTGCACTTCAACTTTACTTCCCATTTTTGACTTGTACTTCTGTTCCTATGGACATTTTTGGAAAGGTTTATTTCTCCTTTTCCTCTTAGGTTTGATATAATGATGACACAATTCATCCTCAAACCTTTCCCCTAATGCTATATACAATAAACTAATTCTTATCTTGCCAGATAATTTAATATATGATTTTATATTATCCTGTCTTCTCATTGTTTAATGTATATATTACACCCTTTCAATTGATCTACAAACCCGTTAGAAATATAATATCTTTTGTATGACATAGAGTTCTCAAAATATTTGTAAAATTCTTAGCTATTGATTTAGTAAAAAAATCACCACTGCTAAAATCAATTTTCTTTATCCTGTCATTTTCTGTTATAGAATTATATATACAGAGCATATCTTGGCTTTGGAATAAAATAACAATCTTAGTCTTACTTGCCTTGTTTTCCAAGTGCAATTCTAAAAAGCGTAGATAAGCCACAGGTGCAAATGCATCAGCTGAATGTATGACTACTTTAGATGAATCCCTAAAATACAAAAGTTTTATATTGCATTTATCTACTATATAAGTTATGGTAAATCACTCCAGCTACTGACTAGAAAAGATCAAAAATCCTTTTCACCTGTGCATAACATATTATTCACATACATTTTAAAAAATCCAATATGTAATTAGGAAAAAGATCAAGAATATTAACACTTTAGGAAAAAATAATGAAGCTTTTCAGCTTTACTAGGACACACTGTTCAACTTTTAGATTCACTCAAAGCTCTCCAAATAATTTTGAGACTTAAACTTCTCTTCAATTGCATTTTCACAAATTTTTTTGATATGGGCTAAGAATTAAACATTAGAGCTTTATCTTCATTATTCTTTTCATTTTCAAGAGGCAATTCATTCAGTGTTTCACACACAATCTTAATTATCCTTCACAAAAGAAGTTCTGGTGATGGTTTTTCAGCTTTAGATGAACTCTTCACACTGCAATATCGTTGCTATTAAAATTGATTGCCTGACATGGTAATTACCACATTCAGGTAAAATGCTATGAACTGCTTGCTGGCACCATATGGATACATGTAAATTAACTCAAGTTTTATCAAAGATACCCTGTAAAGCACATATGAATAACTAAGATTAAGTGTGAAATTCTCATAAATAATTATTTTTTATTGTTTATTAAGTGAGCAATGTTTTGCATTTCAACTGAAAATTTAAAAATAGAAATTCCTCATTTCTCTTTAATGCCTTGGGAAGTTGTTCCATTGCTTGTATTAATAGATTATTAGATTTTGACCATTATAGTACAGCAGAGCAAATACTTACTTTGACTTTTTGCCACTAATCTAAATACATTCTTGATTCAACTCTTGTGATACAAAGTTACTCAGCAACAATACAGATCTCAAAATACTTGGCTCTAAAATATTAAATTTTCATGAGCAAAATATGTTTACTTTCCACTTGAAAGATCCAAGATTGAGAAAACAGTAACACTGAAAGGGACTTCCATGACAATAAAGGAAAAGCAACTTATAATATAACAGAAGTAGAATCATTAAGGAGTCAAGATCCTGATGGAAAGATATATCTTGCCTTTACAGGCCACATCAACCAAAAGACGTCTTCAGGTATGAGGAGGAGGAGGAGGAGCAAGAAAGTCCAAAGGAAGCCTTCTTGCTTGCTATCAGCTGTTCCTCTGGCTTGACTCCCAGGCGGTTTTTTTAGCCCTAGTCTTGTTGTTTCTTCCTTTCCTCCAGGGTTGTCTGCTCTAGTCCTATCTTGGCTCCTCAATTAGACTCAAACCTCTATTCCTATTTATGATCTTGCTCTTAAAATTTAATCTCTCTGTTCTTGATATTGGCCTTAAAAACTGACCCTAAGCTTTACCTATACCTACTCTAGGCAGCTTGGTTTTGATATTTTTGACAATGGAGTTTGCCAAAATTATAATTAACCTGAACCAATATTATCTCTGTAGAATGGATTTCAGATACTCCCTTCTCATGCCAGTTATCCCCTACAGAAACAGGATGACAGCAAATAACTTACTTAATAGATATAATTACTGAATTCTGAATCAAGATTGTTATCCAGAGTGAATATGTAACATTCTGAGCACTAACTGATGATGACTGCAATTTTTATGGATTCTGTTAAGTCCATAATCTTTAATTGACTGGGCGACTAGATTGCAAAGGAACAGTTTTTAGTTTCACACAGAATAATGCCACTATTGCTCTTCTCTCTTTTGTAAACTATCACCTGACACTCAACTTTCAAGATCTCTGTTTTCTGTTTGCTTCATGGATTTCTCTTTATCTTAAAATGAGGATCTGCCAGAATATCCTCAGATTAACCCAGAAAATTAGTACCAATCAAGGAAGCAAAAAGACCTTCCAGTTGGTTGTCCTTCTCCCCTTTCCCTACTAACATGAGTAATCAGTGTGATGGTCACCAACCCTCTTACAGTTGAGGCTTTTCCACAGCCATGAATTTGCTTACGTTCCCTTTCACTGCTGTGTAAGGCTCACTCCTACTTACAACATCAAAAGGGCAGCCAAGTCTGGCCTGAGCCACTCTTCCCTGATAAGAGGCTCCTGAGATGTGGGGTCAGGCCCTACCTCTCACCTCAAAAGAAAAAAAATAAAACTGGTATTCTCTCATGAAAATCAACCATGGTCTTTGTTCCCACTTCTTCCATAAAAAGACAACTGCACTAGTTGGGGGCTGAGAAACTGCTTACCTCTCTTATTCAAACACATGGTTTCTATATTCATTAAAATGTACACAGATATTCCCTATGGACTCACACTTATCCTTGCAGATATCTGAAATGTTATTTCCACAAAGCCTTTCCTAACGGCCTCAGACGGTGCTAGTTTTCTCCTGTAGGTGTTTCAGTATTCCATTTACAGCCTTTTCACAACATGTCCATACATTTTACATACGTATTTGTGTGCCTGCCTTCCTTCTGAGAGAAGGACCAGTTTTGTTCATCTTTTTTTGATTGTCTCTGTTCCACCCTGCCCTAGCCTTGTACAGAGTACATTGCCTGGTTATTGCTTTTGTTGTACAAATAACTATACAGCCACTCACTCACTGAATCACTCATAATAGCTGTCAGTCTCTCAAACTCCAATTGTGGCAAGTGACCTATACAGGTATGCAATTTCTTATCTTTTATAGCATATTTTACTGTCCCTTTTCTATGTTTCAATACACAAATACCTACCATTGTGTTAGAACTGCCTACAGCATTCAGCATAGTAACAGCCTGTACACATTTGTGGCCCAGGAGCAGTAGGCTACACCACACAGCCTGGGTGTGCAATAGGATATACCTTCTAGGTTTGTGTAAGCACATTCTATGATGTCTGCACAAAGACAAAGCAGTCTAATAAGACATATCTCAGAATACATCCCTGTCATCGTATGATGCCGGGCTGTATATACTTTCTCATACATGCATAATGCCCACATTTATGTATACACACATATATTCCAATACCATATAACATCTCTAGAGTAATAAAAATAAAGGCTAGTAGGCCTGAAATTTTAAATATGAGGAAAATAGTTTATAAATTTCAATAAATTCCCAGGTGCTACAGAATCAATGGGAGAAGGCATATGAGGTAAAGTCCTTGGTTTACTATCACCTTGAAACACCACATTACGTTGCTTAGCACTGAGTCATGCCTGGGGTGTGTGCGGCAGACGTGAGTAGGTGGAGAAAGGGAAAGTGAGTGTACAGGGTTTTAACCATGGAATTTAGTCTTCTCTTCCTTCCTTCTTATTCTTACATCTTCCATATATCCCATAAGTAACAACTTTGTCGCAGCAGTATTGTTAATATTGACAATTCAAATAGAATATAAAGCTGTCTGAAATATTGCCATCGAAAAAATGTGTGGATTAACAGAGAGAAGAAAATTATTGCTTTCATGAACACAACTTAAGGATTTTAGTTTTATTTCTTATTAACTATACATGTATATATTTAAATTTAAAATTCCATATGAACTTTATGAACACCCTGTGTGTGTGTACATATATACATATGTATAATATATAAAATAAGTAATTAGAAAATAAGTATTTTAAGGACTTATAATTATCCTCTTTTCTTAAAAGCTAGGTTATTGAGTGCTTCCAAGGAAAAAAATTCACTTTATGATTTTGAAATTAGTATCTAGACTTAAGTGAATTCACATTCTAATTAACATGAAAATCAAATTGTAAAATGTTTTAGGCAGCAATTTTTAAAACTACTTCTAGATAAAACTTTTAGACCAATTTTTCCTATATTTTGAAAATGTCAATTGAAATTTGGGCAAAATGTATCTCATTATAAATTTCTAGAACCACCCCTATCTCTCTGAATTAATTAAATAATTTTGGATGTAATAGTGTATTTTTTTTCTTCCTAGAAGTGATCTTCCTTTTTTAAAAATCAAAACCAAATGTCATTTGATTTATATATTTTAAACGGGATTCCTAACAAATAATTAGTTGTATGGTAACTGTAGCACACAACTACATCAACTATCACAGAAGTTGTTAAATTTGTCCCCCAAATGAATTATAAATTATAGGATCCAGCATTATTAGTGGAAAATTATTAAAATTAGCTATAGGGACTAAATTTACCTTTTTATTGCATCATATGAAAGTTTATCTCTGTAAATAAAATGACTTTACATACAGTTTTAGAATGCACAATGCAGGTTCACTTGCATCATCACATTTAGTGCAGATAAGGTAGTTATGATAAGGACATCTCTATTTTAAGAAGGAGGAAAGATTTTGTGTATATAAAGTGAAATCCTCTTTCCCCTAACCCAGGATATTTCCCAACTTATAAACTTTATTTATAACCTAACAAAGGCAACATAAAAGGAAGTGAAACAGAATATGTAAATCAAAATAAACAACACCAAATGACTATGTTCTGAGAGTTTAGGTATGAGACCAAGCACTGGAGGTTACAGCAGCCAAAGCCTTCAAAAATGAAAGGAATTAGCAAAGTGAGGAGAAATGGCAAGGCAATCTAGAGAAAAGGTAGCAATTAAGAAAGTTATGAAGCTCAAGTAAGGCACAGCCTATTAAGAAAAAAGCAGAGTATGCTTAAGCATCATAATTTGATGATTGGCTGATATATGAGTTAAGAACAAAGAGGCAGTGCTTCCTTAGTGTTCTCCAGGTCCACATCCGTGTGGCAGTGTTTGTCATGTATTGTTGATGTATCCCCTCATCTCTCCTGCTATGAGAAGAACTCCTACAGAGCACGATAGCAATTTGCAGAGTTCCACACACATAATTTGCCTTTGTAAATGAGTATTCAGTTCCCCAAAAAGCTTACTTTGGCCCTACAGAGGTGTCTACAACACCTTCCTGATACCTTCTCTTTAACTAATTCCCCTCATGCCATTGTCTTTATAGGCTTAAGTTTCCTTGTCCACAAAATGAGGAAAAAAAAATCCAGTACTGTGACAGATATTCTGGTTATACATGGCATAGTCTAAAGCAGTTCATGCCTTAGAATTCTAGGTTGTCCATAAAGACTTCTAGGTACTGTAGGACCTCAATTGTCAGGTAAATGGAAAAAGTATTATTCTTAGACATGATTTCCTCTGATTGTTGTGTTTTTGTTCTAATTTGGTTAGTCCCATATCAATAATTTTCCATTATACTATAATTTTACCTTAGCATGCAGATGTTTTTCTTCAATATAATACTTCATGCATATTTCATTCATGAATTGTTTTGTGATCACCATGGCCAGAAAAAATATCTCCTTCCACAAACTTATGACTTTTCTCCCTTACCACCTTGTCCCATAATTATACCCAGATGTGTCTTCCTCTTACCCCTCTGAAGGTAGAAACTATCTTTGAGCATCAATGGTACCTAGTTGAATGCTTTGGACATAATAGGTACTTGATAAATATTTGTCAAATAAATTATCATTATATTATTACTGGAAAATAAATTAGAAGAATATGAAATAAGTAATAGTACATCCATAATGTATATAGTAATGAAAAGTCTTGCTATGTTTCACTAAGTAAATGTATTTTTGGAGCATCTAATTAGAGTAATTACCTTTCCCTCATTATTGATGTGTACAAAGAAGTCAAGTCTTAATGTTAAAAATATTGAAGCTGTCCAATCAGTTAAGCATAATTCTGACAATCTTTTCCCAGAAGCCTGAGAGTTTAGAAAAGGCAGATAAAGTGCTCTCTTAGCATACCAGCAGAGCAACATAAATTAGAGCGTGGGTAATAATGTAACAAACTGAAGAAAAGTTCCTGTTTTTCACTACACTAATTTTAAGAATTTATGGCAAAGAAATCACAGTACCCATCATGAACTGAATTCATTTAAAAACAAAGTCTATATGTAAAAATAACTCCAAATAAGTAAAGAGAAATGTTTAGTATTATTATTGTAGGTTGTTAAAGTCAAGAAAAAGGAAAAAGAGGATGGAGTTAATGGAACCCACAGGCTACTGATGTGGCAGTTTATCAAATGTAGCTGTAATGAAAGATAAATAATACAGGCAATTCACACTTCATGAAAAGATAAAAGTGTCAGTGTGTAGGTACCAGTTTTACTGCAGGCCATAATCAGCAAGTAAACGAAAGTGCAATGTCTAAAAAGTTTATAGCCTTCTATGAAGGCCTCGTTTTGTCAGGTATTGATTTAAGTATTCAGACGACTTCACTGGTATTAAACAAATCGAGTGTTTGTGAACTTAGAGGACATGTTCTATTTCTTCCAACAAAAGTTGCCTCAAGCTTAATGCTAAGTTGCTTCCATCACTTAAATTTAACGCAAAGGGAGAAAATGCTGAAATGTTATCTTACACAATTATTTTCTTCTTAAATAGAGGACAATCCAAAGTGAATGTTTCATATTCTCCACCTTCCCCACAAACATGGACTCCATACTTCTTAGAAAGCTGAAAATAGGAAAAAACAAAAAAGGAAAAGGAAACAAAATTAAACAGCAAAAAAATTTCACATGTTATTTTGTTCTGAAATATCCACACAAGAAACTTTAATTCTAAAATAATTTGTAAGCTACAAGAAAATAATTACATTTCTGCTTAAAAATTATTAGAAATCTTAATGTTATCATAAGGCATAGGATTTCTAATAATTTCAAAATTCTTAGCAAAAAAGGATGTAAGGGACCAACATTTCTGTGTATAATGACAAAACTTAAAGGCTACTATAAATTTTAGGAATGATACTGGCTATGGATTCAAGGGGAGGCTAAATTGTTATGCAGTAAAATAAGAATATATGCAGCAAATTGGGCTACTCCTATCCTTTGACCTTTATGTGGAAAGGAAAAATATGTTGTAATTAGAGAATTTCTCAGCACATAGAGATAGCAATCTAAGGCCTTCTCTTAGGCCTATGAATAGAAAGAAGTCACATAAATGGTTATGTTTGAGAACGTTTTTATTAGTAAAGTTCCAAGGGTCCTGAGAAACAGTGAAGTTCCAAAACTATAGACAAGCTTTAAAAAAATCTAACTCCAAAAATACTTAGAATAACGTTTATGGACTTTCGAATATTAAACCAACCCTGTATCCCTGGGATGAAACCTACTTGATCATGATGTATGACTTTAGTGCTCCTGTGGCACCAACAGTTAGCGTGTGGTATAGATATCCGAACATGATGTATGACTTTTTTGAGGATAAGCTGTCATCTGTTGGCCGAGATTTTGTTGAAAATTTTTGCGTCAATATTCTTTAGAGAAATTGGTCTGAAATTCTCCTTTTTAGTTGGGTCTTTACCTGGTTATGGTATCAGGGTGATATTTGCTTCATAGAACATACTGGGGAAGTTTCCTTCCTCCTCAATTTTTTGGAATAATTTCTGTAGTATAAGAATAAGCTCTTCTTTGAAAGTTTGATAATATTCTGGTGTGAAGCCATCCAGACCAGGGCATTTTTTTTGTTGGTAGATATTTAATTGTTTCTCTGATGTCATTGCTTGAAATTGTTCTGTTCAGGAGATCTATTTCATCTCGGCTAAGTCTAGGGAGAGGGTGTGATTCCAAATATTGATCCATTTCCTTCACCCATCTGGATGCCCATCAGGAAGGCATCAGTTGTTATTTTCCCTTTATCATTTCCTTCACCCATTAGGAAGGCATCAGTGATTTCCCCTTTGTCATTTCTGGTTGAGATTACTAGAGATTTTACCTTTTTATTCCTAGTTAGTCTTGCCAAAGGTTTATCTATTTTATTTATTTTTTCAAAAAACCAACTCCTTGTTTCATTAATTTTCTGAATGATTCTTTTGTTTTCAATTTCATTGATCTCTGATTTAATTTTGGATATTTCTTTTCTTCTGCTGGGTTTAGGCGTAGATTGTTCTTCTTTTTCCAATTCCATAAGATGGCTTGTGAGTTTATT
>CAUYRH010020891.1:0-13333 GCA_963574655.1 Perodicticus potto | reverse complement strand
ACTGATTAAAACATTGCAAAAATCCATGTAATTACTTATCAAAATCATTGGCTGACTGTGAGAAGCACAGGTGACCAAGTAAGCATTGATAGAGAAATAGTTAGGAAAATTTTAACTAAAAATCTTTGCATGAGAAATGTGTTTGGAAAAATGGTCCCAAAGGAGTTCACCGGTAAACAAAAGCAAAGGAGAGTCAAAGTTTCCCAAGCCCTTTTGTAAAGGTAAGATGATGTTTTGGGCCATGTTATCACTGGTGATGACACAGGAGTGAACAAATACAACCCTGAAACGAAGTGTCAAAGTGCACGAAGGAAATCAGCCAATTCTCCATGACCAAAAAAGTTCATCAGTCCAAAGCAAGAATCAAAATGATATCAGACAGATTGTTCATTCTGAATTTGTACCAACTGGACAAACAGTTAACCAGGTTTACTAATTGGAAGTGCTGAAAAGGCTGATCGAAAATGTTGATGAAAATGACAGTAACTTTTCATCAACAACTCATGGCTCTTGCATCACAACAATGTACCAGCTCACATAGCACTACCAGTGAGGAAGTTTCTAGCCAGTAAACAAATAACTGTATTGGAACACCTTCCCTACTCATCTGATCTGGCCCCCAATGACTTTTTTCTTTACCCAAAGATAAAGGAAATACTAAAACGAAAACATTTTGATGACATTCAGGACAACAAGGGTAATACCAAGACAGTTCTCATAGCCATTCCAGGGAAAGAGTTCCAAAATTACCATGAAGGTAGTGGGCACTAGCAATGGTACATAGCTTCCCAAATGGAGCACTGTAGTAGTGATATTTAGCAATGAGACATGTAACACTTTTTTTAGGATAAGGAGCTCATGAACTTAATTGTCAGACTGCATATGTAGATGAATGCAATAAATGCCTGAATTGCTCTATTTAATTACTTTCAACTTTTGAAGGGATTTGGTTCACTGCCAAAATAATCTGAAACACTAGAATCCCATTAATCATTAGAAACCAATTATGTGGGAAGTTACCGATTTGTAAGTTAATTTTGCACTTATAGGGGAAAAAATAAACCAAATAATTTTAAGGAACCACAAGCTTCTCTTACACTTCTAAATATAATTATGCCACAACATAGATAGCTAATGCTGCTCAAAATGCAACTTTAAGGAAAGACTAAACAAGAACTTTTAAGTCTCAAGGAAAATATAAACAGACTGAAAGAAGAATAATGGGAATTTGGGAAATTAGAGTCAAAGGAATATTATGTTCAAACTATATGTTATGGTTAGAGTGTCCCTGAAGCTTAAAAGAAAAAAAAAAAAAAAAACATGAAATTAGAAGGCTAGTCCTTAGGAATTGAAAAATGTGGTAATTATCTTGGTTGTTGGTTAAGGGTACAGGTAATTCATTTTAAGTACTGTATTTTCCTTCCTGAAATCTCACAGAAAAGTAATTTCAGTAAGATGAAAAACACCAAATTGAAAAAATGGTTGCTTTGGCTTTCTTCATCAGCTCATAGACCAAATAAAAAAGATTGTAGAAATGATTGCCCCCAATCGTGAAAAAATGAATTGGCCAAGGAAAAAATGACTCCTCCAAAAGCTAATTCAGAAACAAACTAAAATCGGGGGGTATTTTTCTTAATTCTTTTTCATTTGAGAACAGAGAATCTATATTGCTCAGATTTAAAAAAAAGGGGGCGAGACGAAGAGAGAGAGAGAACTGCTTGGATGGTGTAAGAAGGTGTCATTAGAAGGTTTGATAGAATCAGAGAGGGTTACTGGATGTAGGAGACCTAGGGTAAGATACTTGAAAGTCTGTGTTGTGTGTGTCCTTTTGTCTCTGGGATGGAGAGGGGCAATATACTCCATGGTGGAAAGGCCTACACTTTCCTAACTCTGGCTGGCTGCCTTGTGTTAAGCAAAATGTTATGTTGAGAGATGTTGCTACAAGATTCAATATTCTTATTAAGAATTTCATAAGTTAGAGGATTAACAAAATGTTGGACTCCAAGGGAAAAAAAAAATCTGCCATGGGATGACAAAAAGTTTGGTGCTGTTTTGAAAACATAATAAACTCAAGAGATTATAGGTGATACCTTACATGACATTAAATTGATTCAATTGTAAATGAACCGTATGTTAATGGAGGCCACCAAAAGGGTTAATGGTGGAGGATTGGGCCTCTGTTGTTTGTTCAAAATTGTTTGGATTACTCCTGAAGTTTCCCCTTGCCTGCTCTTGCTGCCTCTCTGACAGTGTCAGGAAAGGAGTTGTGTGGTTTGGTAGCTCTGGCCTTTTTCAGGAACTTGGAAAAATCTAAGGCAAGCTCAAAAGCTGCCCCTTTCCCCTGCCCCCAGAGCCTATGTCCTTGAAAGGAGCAGGCAAAGCATTTCCAATGACATCTCGAATGTTGGTATTGGCTTCTAATTTGTTATACAAATCTGTTTTATAGGAAATGCCCATAAAAAACCAACATCCTGCTAACAAGAATCATCATTGGTAAGAATCCTTGCTTACAGAACTGGCAGGTGGCTGACCTTGTTCCACCTCCTATCTTAGGCTCCCATTTTGCATTAAAAAAAAAATCTTGACGCTTCTTTTCAGAGAGGCTAAAGTTTAGTTTTGGAACATTTGTGGACTCATGGGTGAAAAAAGCAAGGATTTTTGATGAAGAATTCATCAAAGACTTTGTCAGTTAGAGGTGACGGAAATATCACTCAAACTAGTTTAAGAAAAGAGATGGCTGAATATTTATTGGTCTCCTACCTGGCAGGGGGTAGAGTTAGCTTAAGCAGAGCTGCACCCAAGTGTTTAGATACTGTTGTAGCTTGAGCTCTCTTATATGCTCATGCTTGAATTCGTTCTCTTCTCTCTCTCTCTCTCCTCCCTCTCTCCCTTCCCACCCTCGCAGTCTCTCTCCATCTCTCCCTCCTACTTCTTCACCATATTTTTTGCATCTACCAGAATGTATCCTCAAGAGTCTCATCTGATAGCATCAAAATAGCCATTAGCAGCTCTTCCCTCTGATCCTGACAGCTTGGTCATCAGAACAGAATTAACAGTCTCTCTTCAAACTTCTGGAAGAGGAAATCACAGAAAAGACTATGATTGCCCTGGCTGGGGCCCTGCATCCACAGTGAACCAATCACTATAGCTAAGGAGAAGAGGTGGTCTATTTGCCAGGTCACCACATTCCTGTACTCAAGTTGAGCCCCATCCAAGCCACCTGGACTGGTTTGCCTTGGGTCAGGCAGGAATACTCCCTTGGTTCAATCTACTTTGTGATGAGGACAGTGAGAAGGCAGAAGGATGTATTAAGACTGACCACTTCTAAGCTTGGCAGGTGGATGGTACAATTTAAGCTCTATAGGAAAGTTAAGCAAGGCAATGTTTGTCATAGGAGCATTTTTATAGGAAATGTGAGAAAGAGAACTGGACAGACGAAATAAAAGCTTCCCTGGCATCTCCTTTATTCATTTCTGGAAACTCTTCTTTCCCACTGTCAGCCCAGCCACTTCCTAAACTTTTGGACTGATCGTGTTCTAGTTAGAAAATTCTAAACTGTCCTTGTTTTTAGGTGACTCAGCCTCAAGACAGCCTTGCAGAGACCATGCTCTAACATTGTTCTTCAGTTCCACTGCTGTAATTCTGAATAGTTTCAAGAAACCACATGGTATTCCATTGGGTTCCAAGACAGCCCAATGATAACCAGTCCTCCCACAGATAGGAAAGTCAGACAGGAAACTCAATCCAATGGCCAGGCCCCTGCTACTTACTATGATAGCTTCTGCCTTGCAGAAGCTCAATCTAGTTAGTTAACTGGAAGCCCAGGTGAATGTCTCCATCATTTGTTCATAAATTCCACTCCCTATCCCTCTCTGTAGACTGATTTCCTCGACCTTCTTATCTGAGGCCCCAAACAGCAAACCAAGCTGCCAAATCTAAATAAGCTGTCAGCTCCAAAATATACCAGTCACTGGTCTTCAGTCAAGTTAGTTGCAAACATTAGTGGCTAAGTATGAACCATTGCTTCCCATGGATCTGAGATTCACCTGACCTTAATTGGCTCAGTTGGGCCACTCTGCTCTACATGTGTACATTCTAATACTCAGGCCATTCAAGTTGTCCATGAATGTTTCATCATGAGATGACAGAGTCAAAATAGAGTGAGCAGAAATACATAAGAGGTTCTTATGTATTTCTTTTCTTCCTTTTTTTTTTTTTTTTTTACAGTTTTGGCCAGGGCTGGGTTTGAACCCACCACCTCTGATATATGGGGCCAGCGCCCTTCTCACTGAGCCACAGGTGCCGCCCAAGGTTCTTATGTATTTCTTAAAGCCCAGGTTCAAAATGGCACACTGGTACTTCCACTGATGTGCCATTGGCCAAAGCAAGTCATGTGGCAAGCCCAAAGTCCAAAGTACAAAGGTACTTTCTGCCCCTAATGAGACCATAATAAGGATGTGGATGCAAGGAAGGGTGAAAAGTTGGGTCTAGGAATTGCCTGAAAGAGTATCTGATCAGACTAGCCCTCGCATTAGAAGCTCAGGATTAAAGCTACCAATCCCACTCAATTAGCTCCAACCAGAAGGAAAACAGGAGTATCTCATGGATGTAGGGTCAAAGGTACTGGGTGGAATAGTTCACTTAGAATGCAAGGTGGCCATGGGAAGAATATCAATTGACATGACTGAAATGGTATTTTTCACTTCTCCTATAGAATATATTCTACTCCACAAGATGAACAGTGTGTGTCTGAGCATCCAGAGGAGGTTTCATTATCTCAGAGAAAAAAATAGAAGGGTAACATCCACTGTAATTTCATTTCATTTACTTTCAAAATCATTTTAGATCATTCTTTGAGAGGTTGATTACACCTGCCCTTCTTCATTCATGCAACCAAAGGGAGAATCACATGAAATTCTATTAAAGTTAATGCTTTGAAAAATTAACAATAAACAGAAAAGTATCATTACCCATCTACAGGATCTTTCTCTGACGACGGTTATAAGAGTAAGATTGTTGGAGGGAATTTGTTTCCTCTGTGATGCCCATTTTGGACATGGTCTTACCTTAGTATCAACTGCCACTTGGTCAAAGAAATACGATCTGACTCCCACTCATTCTTCAGGACTAGCTTAGACATCACCTCTTCTGGATAACTTTTCTCAACTTCAAATTCCACTTTGATTTCCTTCATCTTTGCTCCTACCAACCACTGTACTTTCCCTGTAAACTGTTCTGTATTTGATGCTTTACTCATCAGTAGCTCCCAGTCTACTCTGTGCTCCCCCAGTCCTTGAAATAGACAGTCTTGCTCACCATTATATTGGGATCTTAGACAGAAGAAGCTCAATAAGTGTGGACTAAATGACTAATCCCAGAGTCAAGTGTCCCTGGAGTCACTCACCACTATGTGACCTTGAGCAACTGACCCTCCCTCTCTTCTTCTGTAAGGTGAAATTCTTTGACAAATTAGCTGGTTCTAAGTCTCAGTGTCCATCAGGACTCAAGAGTCACTTATGAGGCTTATTGTCAGTATCGTCACTAATTATAGAGTTTCAACGTGTTCAAAGGATTTGCTTTTTACACTGAGACGAAGAAAACGGTCAAATTTATTCATTAAAATAAAAATTATTCACTAAAATAATGCCACACTGGCAGAACTCAGAATTTTTAGGGTATATAACCACTCTTCATAATAACAAAATGGTAGATTCATGTTATTATACATTTGTCCAAACTTATAAAACGTAAACTATGGATTTTGGGTAATACGATACATCAATGTAGCTTCATCATTTATAACAAATTTATCCCTGTGGTGGGGGATGGTGATAATGGGAAATCTCTGTAACCTTATATTCAATTCAATTTTGCTGTGAACCTAAAACTGTTCTAAAAAATAATATCAATTATAAATAATGTCAGACTTATCTGCTGGCATTCTTTCATGACTTCTTAAGGGAATATGAAGATTACGAGATTGCCATCAGTCAATACACACAAAGAATTCTTGGATGAGTCTATGGTACTATGTTAATCTCATCAACTTCATCTTTTGTACGTATAATAGTGGAAAACCAATATAAAGATCATGCTCATGGGATTGCTAAATCACTTTCAAGTACATTTTCTTTTAAATTCCTCCATCTATTTATATTTTAACTTCATCATCTTGGAGGACTAGAGGTAACACCATTAACAAAATAGAAATTCCTGTCACATGGCATTTTGTAAACTTAAAATTATGCAGAAGGAAATAAATTCTAAATGAAAATGAAACTTTCTGTGCAAGTATAAGGGCTGGCTGTGTAACTTCAGTTATAAAAAAAAATTGTCTATGAAGTTATCAGGGAGAGGTATGATAGGAAAGCCATTCAATTTCTTTTTCCCTTTTTGATTTAAGAGCACCCTAACAAGGTCAAATGCAAAACATGAGAAGCCTCTGAAGTGGCATGTGTCCTATTAAGCGTCTACCATGATAACTAAGTGGGCAAATTAAGGGGATAATGACCTTTGACCATTAAAATCTTGTTGAGAGAAAAAATCAGATTTTTATTTTCTCTACCTTTACAATGATATTTACTATAAAACAATATTATAACAAAATAGTCAAACTTTTAAAATGGTTACTTTGTGCCAGACATAGTTCTTACTGCTTTTCACTTTACTGGTTCATCTAATTCTTAAGCACACTGTAAATTTATACCATTATGATCCCCATACCTCATAGCGAGGAAACTGAAATGCAAACTAATTGCTTTCCCCAAGTTCATGAAAATGATCAATAATAAAGCCAGAATTTGAACTCAAGGTGTCTGAATACACAGACCTTGCAGCTCTCTAATAATGGTACACCAAAAGAATTAAGAACAAGAGTCACACATAAGAATAGGATGTGTCAAGCATCCAGGCATCCTCTTTTCCCGCCTTTTACTTCGGCCAACCTCCTAGCTTATATATTTAAAAAAGGAATACATACTAGTGTACACAATAATCAAATGCTTTTTTCTATTTTATCTAGAATATAACAAATAAATAACAAGTTATTAGACATAAATCCTTCCTTATACTTTAAATGCAGATGAATTAAACTCTCTAATTTAAAGGCAGAGACTAGCAGAATAGATAAAAAGCAATATGAATCAACTATATGTTACTTGAAGAGAGACTTACTTTCGATGCAAAGACATAGATATATTAAAAGTGAAAGGCTAGAAAATATTACATGCATATTATAACCAACGGAAGT
Source organism: Perodicticus potto (assembly GCA_963574655.1). Lineage (NCBI taxonomy): Eukaryota > Metazoa > Chordata > Mammalia > Primates > Lorisidae > Perodicticus > Perodicticus potto. The sequence goes on along the minus strand of CAUYRH010020891.1, from coordinate 6,084 downwards.
TTGGAGTGGCTATACTAATATCAGATAGAATAGGCTTTAAATTTAAAAAAAGGTTACAAAAGGTCAAAGAAAGTGCGGTGCCCGTAGTTCAGTGGGTAGGGCACTGGCCACATACACCCAGGCTGACGTGTTCAACAGCAATGACAACTGCAACCAAAAAATGGCCAGATGTTGTGGCGGGTGCCTTTGGTCCCAGCTGCTTGGGAGACTGAGGCAAGAGATCACTTAAGCCCCCAAGAGTTTGAGGTTGCTGTGAGCTAACACCACAGCATTCTACCAAGGGGGACATAGTGAGACCCTATCTCTAAAAAAAAAAGGGGGGGGACATTACATAGTGATAATAGAGTCTACACACCAAGAAGACAGAAAAATGATAAACATATATGTGCCTAACAACAGAACACAAAAGTATGTGTGAGGCAAAAATTGATAAAACTGAAGGCAGAGTTAATTCTACAATAGTAATTGGAGAATTCAACACCCCACATTCCATAATGAACAGGACAACAAAACAAAAGATCAATAAAGAAATAAAGAACTTAAAGAATCTATAAGAGATATAGGAGGCATGCAAAGACCATTCTACTCCAAAATAGAATGTCCATTTTTCTTAAGTGCACATGAAATGTTCTCCAGTGTAGACCATACATTAAACCAAAAATAAAATTTTTTTAATTGAAATCATTCAAATTATTTTCTTCAATCACAATGAAAAGAAACTAGAAATTAGTAACAGAAAGAAAACTAAAAAATTCACAAATATGTCAAAACTAAACATATTTTTAAAACCCAATGGATCGAAGATGAAATTGCAAGGGAGTTTAGAAAATACTTTGAGGTAAATGAAAATACAACATGCCAAACTTATGGGATGCAGAGAAAGTAGTGCTCAGAAGGAAAATTATAGTTGCCAAAACCTCTACACTTAAAAAAAAGAAATAAATCAATAACTTGATTACACCTTAAGAAACTAGAAAGAGAAAATTGGACCCAAATCTAACAGAAGAAATGAAATAAATAATAAAGATTTTGATAAAATTAAGTGAGATAAAGAAATTATACAAATGCAAAAAAGTGGAAAAGTTGGTTCTTTGAAAAGATCAACACAATTGACAAATCTTTAGTTAGATTAACTAAGAAAAAAGATTCAAATGACTAAAATCAGAAATAAAAATGGATACATTACTACTAACCTATAGAATATTTTTAAAAAGAGGGGATTATAAGAGAATTAATTGATAATTAAATAAGTAATCAAAATCCCCCCAAAGATGACTTGAATCCTCAAATTCTTGCAAAATAGAAGACAGATAAATACTTTGTAACTTAATCTGTGAGGCCAGCATTACTCTGATACTCAAAGCCAGACAAAAATATAAAAAAACTATAAGCCAATGTCATTTATGAATACAGATGCAAAAATATGCAACAAAATAACAGCAAATTGAATCCAGCAGCATATTGAAAGAATTATACAAGTGAGCGAGTATCCTAGAAATGTAACTGATTCAACATATGAAAATCAATTAATTCAATACACATTAATAGAATTAAGGAGAAAAATCTACACACACAATCATCTCAATTGATGTTAAAAAAAAGGCATTTGACAAAATCCAGTAGTCTCATGATAAAAAAAGAAAAAGAAAAGAAAAGAAATAAAAGGGAAATTTACAAACCTCAAACAAATGGAATCATACATTCCTTTCGTGACTGGCTTCTTTCACTTATGTTTTCCAGATGCATCCATGTTGTAGCATGGTATTCTATTATTTTTATGGCTGAATAATATTCCATTAAAAAATCAGAATAGGTAAATTCAGAGAGACAGAAAGCAAAATAGCAGTTGTCAGGGTCTTGGACAGTGATTTTCACAACTGGTGTGCCATGAAAATTTTCAAAATCATTAATTTCAAAGCACAGTTAAGTATATTCTTTTTTTGTATATTCTTTTTCTCACTCTTTTTTGGGGGGAAATCAACATAATTTAAGTGTGCCGGGGAAGTTTAACTATAGGTTCACGTGCATCGTGAGATAAAAAAGGTTGAAAAGTCGTGTCCAAGGGATAGAGGGAAAGTGAAAATGACTGCTTATGGGAGGCTGAGGCAAGAGAATCGCTTAAGCCCAAGAGTTTCAGGTTGCTGTGAGCTGTAACACCACTGCACTCCACCCAGGGCGACCGCTTGAGACTCTGTCTCAAAAAAAAAAAGGCTGCTTAATGAATTTTACTGTGGAATTATAAAAATGTTTTGGAACTTGGGAGAAGTGGTTGTGCAACATTTTGAATGTGCTACATGCCACCAAGTTTTACACTTTAAGATAGTTAAGTTTAAATTATGTGTATTTTTACCTCAATTAAAAAAAACACTAAGATGTGGCTGCTAATAGCACATTTTTTTTATGTGTGGCAGCAACTGGGCAACTTTTGGGTTCCCACCAAGATTGTCGCCCTGGATATGAACCAGATAAAAGAAACACCTCACCTAGTACCAAAGGATCATCAAAAGTTACAAGAGGCTGACAGGGGAGCAGTATCCACTATCCTGCATTTCAGGAGAACTGTCATCTTCATTACTCTGCTCTCAAAGAAGTATTCCATTAAGTTGATTTGTAAATGGCTCTCGAATTCAGTACTACATGTAGTGAGGTCATTGGGAAGTGGAGAATGAAAGCCATTCCAGTTTCCACTAATACTGCCACTTTGCTATTGGCATCTTCCAGTCTCTTGCAAACTCCCCCAAATTTAAAACACTAACTCCCACCAAATATAAATATATATCAATAATAGATCCTAGTATCCAGACTGAGCAACAGAATGAGCAAGAGAGCTCTTTCTTCCTCTGGAATGACACAGGTGTCTCCAGTCACTGGAAGACATCCAAAAGCATTTCTATAAATCTTGGTTAACATTTTTTCAACCTCCACAGGGCATTAGTAGGTGCCAGCCTTTCCAAACTATGCAATGCATGCCTCCTGGATCCTTCTTACAAATGACCTCCCCCTGAATGCATCAAGTAAACATCGTCTGCACCCTTGGATAGTTACCCAGCCATTCTGAAATATTTTCCAGTGTATCCCAGAAGGATAGGATATTTAGCCTCACCACCCCTTTTTGTTGAAAAGAGGATGGGGGATGCTCACAGGATGGGAGAAGGTGACATAGAGGATACATTTGAGGTCAGGGTGCAGTGGTTTTATACCTACCTCCCTTAAAAAGGTAGGGTCTAATTGCCTTCCCACTGAGTGTCAGCTGTGGTGGAAATGAGGCAAGCAACTTCTGAGACTAGATCATAAGAATGTTTGCTTCCTTCTTGCTTTCTCTCTTGGATCATCTGCTCCAGGGGAAGCCAACTGCCATGTCCCTGAAGACATTCATACACCTGTGAGAGGCTGATGTGGCAAGGAACTGATGCCTATTGCCAACATCCAGCAGGAAACCAGGGCTTCTTACTAATAACCATGCGGAAGATGACTCCAATTCAGTTGAGCCCTCAAATGACTATATCCCTGATCAACACCTTATCTAGAACCTCACAGGAAATCCTGAGCCAGAGCTACCAAGCTAAGCAACTTTTGAATTCTTAATCCTCAAAAACTGTGAGATAGGCTCAGAGCCTGTAGCTCAGTGAGTAGGGCGCCAGCCACATACACCAAAGCTAGCAGGTTCGAGTCGACCAGGGCCTGCTACACAACAATGACCACAGCAACCAAAACGTAACCAGGCCATTGTGGCAGGTGCCTATAGTCCCAGGTACTTGGGAGGTTGAGGCAAGAGAACCGCTTGAGCCCAGGAGTTTGACGTTGCTGTGAACTGTGATGCCACAAAACTCTACAGAGGGCAACATAGTGAGACTCTATCTCAAAAAACAAAAAAACTGTGAGATAATAAATGTTCATATTTTTGTCACTATGTTTTCAAGTAATTTGTTACACAGCAATAGAATACTATTATACATGGTTAATTTGTCTTTTCCAGTTACTAATGCCAACTGACAAGTTAATCCAAAACTCAGCAGTAAAAAAAAAATAAATATTAACTCTGTTCACAAATCTCAATTTAGACAGGATTTTTCTGGGAACATCTTATGACTTCCTTCTAGAATGGTGACTGGGTTCCCTGAGTAAGTGAAGGGTGTGAAGAGATGGGAACAGAGTTAGAGAATCAGACAGAAACCACATAGACTTTTATGTTTATAATCCAGAGTTGGAGGTCACACAGTATTGGTTCTGCTGCATTTTTGTAGTGAGGGTGATTACGAAGTTTTCCCCAAGTTCAAAGGAAGGGAATACAGATCTCCATCTCTCAATGAAGGAGTGGCAACATTGCACTGTGAGAAGAGCATGTGGGGTGCAATGTACACTGGTATAGCCATTTTTGGAAAATACAATCTGCCACACTTGTCCAGGACTGATCCTCTGCAAATTCTCCTCTCAGAAAAGGACTTATACTCTAGAAAGCTCACAAAAGCCAACCATGGTCCAGTAAGAAGCACAATCAACTCTGTTCAGTTGCAAGGCCTGGGCCCTACTTCCCTGATTATTCCAGGGAAGGGACTGATTTTTCCCTAATCATCAATAGTAAATTGGTGAATCTCAGCACTACCTTGCCATGTCTTGTAGCTATAACAGTAAATGATAGATTTTAGAGCCCTTATCATACTAGGAAAGAGGCCAATGCTTCTGTTTATACGAGTCAGCATTCAAAAAGAGAAGCAGAAGATGTAGTAGATCTGTATCAGTATCTATATCCTTATATTACTAGAATTGGGCTTACACAATTGTAGGAGTTAGGTAAGCAAGCAGACTCTGCAAGGCTGTTTTCATCTCTGATGCTAGATCTTGAAATGCACAGGGAAAACAGCCAGGAAAGGAAGAATATAAGCAGCCTGGGACTCCATGATCACAGTGGGAAACTCACAAGAATTGACTGAAATCACTGAGACCAGGCTATTCTGGAGAAAGCAGGGCCTTTTGTTGAAAAGATAAACCTACACAATCTTACCTTAGCTGATGAGTCATGCCAACAAGGTAAGTCAGCAGATCAGCAGCAATGTGTATATGGTACCAAAGGGCAGCTGCCTCCCTTTAGCCCTCCAAATCTCCCCAGAACCTCCCTTGTGGCCCATCTTAACCAGAAACATATAAGAAAGGAATTCTGGGAAATGTGGTTTAGCCCAGCCAAGTAGCCACATTGTAAAGCAATACAACCTAAAAAGTCCTACAGTCAGGAGTCAGGGAACCGTTCCTGAAACTGAAAATCTTACTCTGCAAGGTTCCTATGCAGCATCCTAGAATAAACAAGCAAGAGAGGAACTGCACACCTACTACTGATAAAAATCTCCATGACGTTTTCCCAATGATCACTGATCCCAGAAGTCTTAGCATGTATGTTGTCTGGGCACTTGCCCTCATTTGCCTAGCTACTTTAATAAAGGTAATACAAAGATTCACTGAGAATTACTGAGCTTGGTGCACAGTTATGTGCTCAACAAACATTCCCTATGATTATTACCATTTTTATAATTACTACACGTATTTCTATGTAGCTCAACCAACACAGACTTTTTAACCAGGTTATATGGATTTCAGCTACTCTGATTCTTGTGACATTTTGCCCAATTTCAACTAGTAATTGTAATTTTAGTTAAGTCGGACACCACGCTCTGAAAAGACTGGTCATAACCTGAACTTCAATTATCACAATTCCTAGCACAGGATTCATAATGTACATGGTAAATTGGCATTTGGGATTTTCAACCTTTTAAGCTCAGGGAAAATACAGGTTTTGTGGCATTTGAAGCTTAAGAGGTTTGGGGGAACCTCTTTTTTGGGAAATTAAGGAGCATGCGCATTCTATCACAGACCCGCTTACTCTGACTCTGTCTCCTCTCTGCCTACAGAACACCAACACGGTGTCTCTCTGCTGAAGATGACCAAGCTCAGCTAAAGACTAAGATCTATCTTTCTAAGAAGACTGCGTTACTCTCTCTCTCTAGCTAAAGTAGATAGCCCTCAGGCACCTAAGAGAAAATGTACCTGAGAACGGTAACTTAGCTGTCCACGTCTGGTCCATGTCGGGGGGGG
>CAUYRH010020890.1:0-37142 GCA_963574655.1 Perodicticus potto | reverse complement strand
GGAGGAGTGTGACCTTTTACACTCAACACAGGAAAGGGACGGGGATATTTTGATCTTTCTAACCAGTGGGGACACATGGCCTTTTGAAGATCTGCTTGTGTGACCCCCGTGAGTCAGCCTTGAATGCCTTGAATGTTTCTCTGTGTGTACCACAGTGAACTCATTTTGTGGGGTGCGGGGAAGCCAGGGGCTCAGAGGTGTGGGCTGCTCGGGACCTAAGGATGACCAGCTTTTCAGGGCAGTTTTGAATGGCCCATTTCATTTAAAAAATAAATACACTTTCTGTTGACTTCATGTCAATGTTAGTGGCTATGAGATGTAGCACCTTCTGTCTTGGGTGATGAAGGACATCAATGTCCTTCTGGTGTAACAGTGGAGAAAATGAGGGAGGTCGACACGCCCAGGCCCTGACTCCCAGGGGTCCACTGTCTGCGTGCATTTGAGTGGGAAGTTCACAGGTTGGTGGGGGGTAAAGCGTGGCCTTCTACACTCACTGTACACTCGTGGATACAGTCACCTGGCTTGGTCATTTCTGTCAGTTTTACCCCCTCTGGCTACTATAATTTTACCATCTCTAGAAAACAAAAAGAGTAATTTCAGAAGTTTGCAAAATGAGCAATTAATTTTCTCTTTATTTTTGATGGAGTCTTATAGAAGACTCTCTGAACAAGAACTCCTAGACCATTGTCAAGACTAACCCTAGAAGCCGCTGAGCTTGGCTGGGAGAGTCTGGACGCTGTTTCCCCAGGATGGCCCCACCGTCCAGACGCTTCTCCTTCCGCATGAGGGAAGGCTGATTCTGAGAAAACGTCTCTATTTCCAGAGTTGCTATCAGAAACCATATAATGTTTAGTAACTACTTTGGTCTGGTCTTTTTAGAAATCCTGCAATTGTTTACTAAGAATGAACTGGAAGTGAATTAAACAAAATGAAAGTCTTTGAAGACTGGCATCCTGGCATCTCTTCTCCAACAGAAAGGGGGAAATGCTTTCATGCTATACTTGTCAAAACATTCCATCAGAAGGTGAAAAAAAAGGATTTCTAAAAAGTTGTGGTTTGGTTTATAAGAACAGTAGAACTATGCATTCCTTCTGAGCTCAGTTTATCAACAGTCTCTTGGAGTCTGTGAGAGGTTTTCCATCTAGACACAAATAGCTTTTATCATCGTTGTCCTGGGTGTGAGCCAACTAACACGTTTTCCTTGAAGCCACTTCTCCAGAACAGTTGACTTGAGACCCCAGTCAAGTGAATGATTTTGTCATACTGTAGTGACGGTGGCTATGTGGATGCCTGTTTCCCTGGGGTTTTGCGTGGTAAGGTCACCGCCCACCCCGAGGGAGGTCCACGCAGTGCTGTCCAGCAGGCCAGCCTCATGGTCATTTCTGTGGTTCCGTAAACACATGTTCACTAGCGCCCCTGGTTTCCCTTCCGTTCTTTCAAAAACATCTGACTGGCCAGGAATCCAGCTAAGCTGAAAAAAGGGTTACCTTTTCTCTTGGCTTTGTTGTTCCTCTGATGGAACTCTGAAAATTTCTCCTCTCTGGTTAGTTCACGTGTAAATTTGGAAGGGGTGGGTGGTTCTCAGAGACAGTGGGCTTCCTCCCTGGACTTCAAGGGCAACAAACTCACAAAAGATTCTGAGTGTTTCAAGGTGTTGGCATATTCAACTTTGGTATCGTCTGATGGCAGGAAAGTATAACTTTTTCATTAAGAAGGAGCATCGTGTGGGTTGCCAAAGCATCTGTGTATGCAGGCCCAGGTGTGGGGTGTCCATGAGAAGTGGGGAAATGGATAAGTAAAATGTGGAAACATTTTTTGTTTGCAGTTTTTGGCCAGGGCTGGGTTTGAACCCGCCACTTCTGGTGTATGGGGCCAGCACCCTACCCCTTTGGTGCCACAGGTGCCGCCCAATGTGGAAACATTTTTCGTTCTTCCTCTGCACTCAGGTACTAAGAGTTCCAAAGTGCTGACTCTTCACGGTGAATCCCTGAAGATATTGCTCACCTCCTGCAAATGTGTTCTCTGCTAACTACGCTATTTATCAAACACCTTCTTGGCTGTTACCATAGGCAGCCGTGTGGCAGGGGAAATTTCTGGGAAGTTGAATGAAATCCTGGGCCATAAGCACTGTGATTCATTTGCACCAATGACTTTCATGATTCCCATTAGCTAAGAGTGCATTTTACTGATAGGAAGCAACCGAATCCAAGGTAAACTTTACCATGTTTCAGATAAAGGAAAGGTGACTTCAGAGGGGACAGAAATAAACTTTGTCTCTAAAAGTGGACTTTCAATGATCAGATTCTGTAACGATGTTCTGTGGGTCCATTCAGTGAGGCAGTATTAAAACTATGTCTTTTGGGGATTTTAATAATGCATTTTTCCTTTTGGATGAGTGTCAAACTGTCCTGTTCCCCATCCCGTCCTGGACAGTGTCACAAAGGTCCCTTGACTTAAACACAGCACTTATCACATGGGGGGAGGGAGGGAACCCTGCAATGCTTCTCTCCATCCCACAGTAGTTTATTAACTTTCAGAAAATTGTTGAGTCTTGCTGGAAAGAGAGGGAGAACCACCTTGTGTCCCGAAGCTCCGGGTTGTATAACCAGGGGTCTCTGGGAACAAAGCATCAGGCTGGGGGGAGGGTCTGTATCAGCTCACGTTGGAAAAGCCAGAAATAGGATTTCTTTGAGAAGTTGGAGTTTGACAGAGGGTGAGGTAGGATTTCCTCACGGGAACCAGCATGCTTTGAATTCGACATTCTAATGGGCTAACTGACCTCTGGGTCTCAGGCTCAGGATAACATCCTTTTTATGCCACAACCCCAGAAGGTTACAGATCTTGGTCTTACCTCCACAAACCCCGACTTCACACTATGTTTTATTTTCACCCAGGATTTCTATCTAGAACATTCCTACACATTCCCCAAGCCCTGGCTCGGTGAGCCCTAGAGCGGGATGGCCCTCAAGGTGACTACGAGGCCCAAGTGGCTATCTTGGGTGAATTTCAATTAACTGAAGAGAAAGAAACTTTAAAATTCAGTCCATCATTCACTAGCCACCTTTCATGTCCTCACAAAGCACAGAGGACAGTGCAGAGAGAGGACAGCTTTGGGGAAGGTTCTTCTGGAGAGCACAGCACCAGACTGTCAGGGTGTCCTGCTCCGTCCGCTCCTGTGGTCCCGGCCCTCAGGGGGCCTGACACCTGTATGCATGCTCAGTGCTTGTCAAATGAATAGACCATGTTTTTAGATTTCAGTGGCCAATGATGGCCATGGCTGAACTGCTACTGCTCTGAGGGGGTGCACTCACATCTCTCACCATCCTCAGCTAGAAGAAGACCCTAATCCGGCGGGTCACCAAAACAAGACCCTCACCCAGCTTCCCTGCAAGGGGCTCTGTTATCTTATGCAAGTGACACAAGCCTCCTGTGGGCTGCTCACCTGGCTCAGTAGGGTGGTCACCCCTAAACCTGCACAGTCTTTTCCACGGTCCCCAGACACATGAGCACACCTGGCTCAGCGCCTCTGCCACTGAGGCACCCTCCATCGCACAGAGGTGCCCCTCCTCTATGTGAAACACATATTTGAGGGCTGAAGGAATATAAGCTTCATGGCTGAAAGGAATCTTGTGGGGGGGGGGGTTCTTCTTTAAAGGACCGACACAAAAGAAAATGCCACCCTGAGATGATTGCTGCCTGGGACGGACAAGCTCGGCGGTCCCTGTCCACACCCGCTGCAATATTTCCCCACAGAAAATAAAGCTTCTGCGGCTCTGCACGAGCCAGAATACCCTGCTCCAAAGTCACGCTAAAAATAATCACGCGGTTCTGAAAGTGGGTGAGAGCTGTGTGTGGACTAGGGGCCAGGTGGGGTTTTTGCCATTTCTGAACAATTCTTTGTCACCAGGGGGTGACAGTGTATGGAATTCTGGAGACCCTTCCCAGCGAGTGTGCCCTGCACACCTTTAAAATATGTCCTTGGAAAAGCGGCTGGTGCTTTTGTCCTGTGCTGGCGCTGGCCGGTGGCTGAGTCAGGACAGGCAGCTAGGGTGGGGGTGGGGGGAGACTGTCGGAACGCGGGCAATTTTAGGGACGGGCAGCATCCCAGTGTGAGCTGAGTTGGTCTCCACGGCCCCACTGCGCGCTACCGGCTTGCAGGTTTCTGATGAGTCATTTCAAAGAGAAAACTTATTTTTGATTTGAAACCCTATCTGCACATGAGGGTAAGTTTATGACAGGCCACCGAAGACACTGCCAGCGCAGACAGCAGTTTCCCTTCCTTTCCCAAGGCTATGGGTCATCCTTCGTCCCAAGATCGCTGCCCCTCCGCACTGGCAGCTGGAGCTGAAGACCCCGGGTGCCCCTGCCCCCCACATCTGTCCCCCCAGCCGTTTGCCTCCACTCTGTTTCCTCCTTTGCTCTCTTTCTCTCTCTCTGGTTTCTTTCACTTTGATTTATATTGTTGAATTTAAGGAATCTTGTGAGGTTAAGACTTATTTGACCCATGTCCAGGGACTCACAGACTGTGGGAAACTCTTAGCTACAAGAAAAGAATGTGACAGCTGAACACGGGGTGTTGTCCTGAGCACTCAGCCATTGCTGGAGAGCGAGCTTGTCAACTGCAACCTCCTGGAAGTTTTGTCTCCCGTTTTGGGATCCAGTGTCAGGCCCATGGGGGGAGGGGCTCTAGGACTGTCTGGACCAGCCCTGAGTGATGCGGGCCGCTGGGTTCACTTGCACAGGGGCTGAGAACGTGCCCCCCGCCACGGTTAGGACAGGGTTCACCTCACTGACCCCAGCACTGGGAACTCACACAGCCTGTCTTTGTATTTACTGCTTTTTGAAATACCAATTGCTTTAGGGAAAAAAGGTGCCTTGTGAAGGTTGATGTCATTAAAAATTGGAAACAACCTCTCTGATCAGACGTTTGCGGGGAGTAGGATCCCGGCTACGTAACTGAAATAAGGACCTAAATGACCCACTTAGGAAAATCCGAGACTTTCACAGCCTTGCTTTGTGGAGTCTGACGCCCCACCTGCTCTCTCTGCTGCTCCCTGTACTGCTCAACTTGACCCCACCGTGGTCATTGCTCTGCATTACAGAAGTCCTATAACAGAAGCTCCCCCCAGGCTTCCTACTCAACAGCCCTCCATCTCCACAGCATAAAGAAAAAAAGATGTGAGGGGTGGGCAGCTCCCTCTACACTGAGGGTCGGTGGTGTCAGCAGAGGGGAAGTCTGAGAAGTCGGTTTGGTGATGTTCTGTGTGTGTTACTCCCTGCAGTACCGGGGAATTAGAACTTGTAATGATTCCAAGACAAATAGAGATTATTCGAAATACAGGCCCTCAACCAACAACGAAGTCTTAAATCACTGCTTAAAGTTAAGTGTTTTCCCATTCCTGAAACAACTGAAGAGCTGGTTAGAAGATCAGCTAGGGACAACAGCTCATGAATAAAGGGAGGGAACTTCTCTGCAGCCCTGCCTGGGTGGCTTCTCTGCCTGGCATCTCATTCTCCTGGGCTGATACAAGAGAAGTGCAGGCCCTGGGAAAGGAGCTCATCTAAAAGTCTCCTGACTTGGGGGCTGGGTTTTGTCCTGGCCTCCACCACAGTCTGGTGTGAGGCTGGTGCAGGCTGGTTCCGTCCTGTGCCATTCTTCCTCAACTAGACCCTCATCGGCTCCCCAGCCCCACCCCGGGAGGGAGGTCCCCCGACAGGCCACAGTTCCCGCCTTCCTGCCCCCTCTGCAACTAGATGGGACTGTCTGCTATGAAGCTGCTCTCCCTGCTACAGGAACCCAAGTCTCACCACCTAAGGGCAAGAATCAGGCCCCACAGACTTTACACAAGGCCCCTCCGACTGGTAACATGAGAAGTCGTTTGGAGCTGGAATTCACAGTGCACTCACGATTTCTGCTTCAAGTCTGAAAGTTATCCAGTAACATATAGTTTCTGATGTTGGCTGTCACCATGGTGAGGAACAAAGCGGCCGGGGTGCTGTGTCCATATAAGGCTGACTTAGCCCAGGGCTCAGGCGTGTGGACCGCTGTGACAGTCGTACGGAGGGAGGGAACGTGCTGGGCCAGGCGCCCCGGGGAACTGTGGGAAAGGACAGCCCACATGCAGCCCTCCGGACAGCCCAGGCCACCCGACTGCTATTTTTATGTATTACAGTACTTTGAAAAAAAATACTATCAGCCCAAAAGTAGGGCAAAAACAGCCCTGCTCTCTGCAGAAACACATTTGTGGAAAGTTGTTAATTAATAATTAATTTAGGCCACAGTATTCCAGGTTTTAGTATTGAAATAGACATTCCCCACAAATATCTTTAAGAAGTATCGATAACCTGTCTAAATAATGAGACGAAAGCCGAGCTCACAGTTATTCAGGTTCATCAAATTAACCAGAAGGTGAAGGTTTTTAACTTTACTTGGCAAAGTACAGAAACCGACTCAAGGGGTTTCCCTCATTAGGGACACAGGGAAATAAACAAAGGTCTCAATCCCTCTTTATTTCCCTGTGTAAATTTACTAAATTACAGAAACCTCAGAACCCAAGTCCAGAAGATCCTTGGCATAAAAGTCAGCACAGTGCTAAGGGGAAGCATTACTTATCAGAATAACCAGGATTAGCTATTTTTACTGAAGAACAGAATTCTGAAGGCATTCTGGAGAATTTTAATACATGGGTCCTGCATTCAGTGATTACGGAAAGTAAAAAGGAGCAGACCCAGCAACCACCTACTCAGTTTGTTTGGGTTCTGTTTGGCTGATTACTTGGAGAAGAATGTCGAGAAGCTCTAGAGTCGGCTCCATCCGACACAGGCTGTTTGCGAGATATTTGTACACTCCTAGTTTATCTGCTCCGTGACCATGTAAGGCTGAGCCAGCCCGGGCTTGGGGAGTGGGGCGTGTGCAGCCAGCCATTTCCATCACTGCTGCAGCAGAAGCACTGCTGAGAAAATCTATAGCAAGGAACCCAGGGGACTTTTAAATCTCATCAAATGGCCTCCAAACACTTAAAAAATATTGTCCTTGTTAAATGCTGATAAATGGTCTTCAACCAGCAATTCCTAAAGCATGAAGTGCATCTCGGGCAGAGGAACTCTATCAAAGCAGATGATGGCTGGGGACCTGTAGCTCATGGGGACACAGCTCGTGGGGTGGGCGCCCGGTCCAGGGGCAGGTCACTCCTCTACTGTGATCTTTGACAATGAAACAGGGATGGGTCACAGCTTAGCAGAGAAGACCACCAGATTTACAAAGGTGTGTGCTGTCATAAATTTCACCTATTTGATTTTGTGTAGGGACGTAGGCAGTGGCTTAGCACCTCAGCCTCCGAGGCCAAGCTCAGCCAGGGGTTTGTTCTTCTACTGGGCAGGAATGAGGAAGGACTACTTTAAAAAAATGACTCAGGATTCAACTTGGGGAAGCAAATTTGGGACGCCCAAGGATGGGCATGGTTTTTGATTTCAACAAGGCAACACAGGCAAGAATTCCCAATTGCCTGCACAAACTGGCTTTTGCCAAATGAAGGCACAGACCAGCCTGAGCCAAGGGCTACGTGAGTCCCAGGAACAAAGCAGCAGGCAACTGTCATAAAAGGAAACACACCCCCTCACAGAAGGAGCTTGGCCATATAAGCATAAATGACACATTTTTAAAATAGGTAATGTTGAGACTTAAATATCAGTTTTAAAGGCAGCAGAAAAAGATACCAATCAGTCCAGTTAACATATTAAATCCAATATCAGGTCAATATTTCAAATTCTGATAAGTGTAATACTGACAATTTGAGGCGGTCCCTTTTTCTCTTACTTACTCATGGCTACATAAAGGACATTCAGAGAATGAGTAATTTTAAAAGTTAGAATTTTATCCATGGCATAACTGCCCCTGTTGTCTAGCTGGCACACCTGTACCACAGTACAAATGCAACTAGGTCTTTCTTCATGTAACATTTTTATGAAAATTATGTTTGTGTATAAGTATGAAACACAGTTGCATTTTATATACACATTTATACATATTTGCAACAATGAACAAGAGAAAAAAATGCTTATGAAAACTAGCTCAACTGTTCTCCATGTATTAGGAAGATGATACAAATTAAGCCATTTTGCATTATATTGCTGTTTGTTCTGCTGGAAGAGAATATAACTGTATTAGATTTCTTAGCAAAGTATGCGACTGACTTGATCAGCAATTTAAGAAACAGTCATTTCAAATGGAAGTGTAGTCATACACCATCAACAGACACATTGGTCAATGACAGCCTATGTCTAAGATGGTAATCCCCTGAGATTATAACGGGGCTGGAAATTCCTATCATCTTGTGACACAGCCATCAAAACGTGACAGTGTGCCATAATTCTCGTGTGTGTGGTGGTGCTGGTGTGATGCCTTCTGCACTCCCAGGGGCATAAAAGCCAGGCATGCACAGCTACGGAAGGTACAGACACAGATGGGCAACTATGCTACTGGTTTATGTATTTGCTATACTATAATTCTTAATCATTATTTTAGAACATACTCCTCCTCCCTGTATTTGTTTAAAAAAAAAAAAAGGTAATGGCAAACCAGCCTCAGGCAGGTGCTTCAGGAGGTTTCCAGAAGAAGGCCCCATTATCACAGGGGATGGCAGCTCTGTGCCTGTCATTACTGAGGGGACCTTCCAGGGGACCAGGTGGATGAGTGAGTGGAAGGCAGTGATACAGACGACCCTGACCCTGCCTGGGCCTAGGCTACTGTCTGTATTTGAGACTTTGTTTTTAACAACAAAAAAGTTTTTAATGTAAAAAAGAATAATAAATTAAAAAACAGTAAAAAGCTTACAGAATTAGGATATAAAGAAAACTTTGTGTATGGCTATACAATGCGTTTGTGTTTTAAACCTAAGAGTTATTATAAAAGAGTCAAAAAGTTAAAAAAGTAAAAAGTTAAATGAAAAAGTTTAGTAACCGGATTTATTACTACAGAATGGGAGCTGTTTTTAATAAACGAGTGTAGCCTAAGTGTGCAGCGCAGTGCTCATATATTTCTACCGTGACTTTTCTGAGTTTAGACACACAAATACTTCCCACCGCGTCACGACTGTTGAGCACTCAGTAAGTCACGAGCTGTGCAGGTTTGGAGCAGGAGGACAGGCCACACCACAACGCCCAGGGGTGCAGCAGGCTGGATGACCCAGGGCTGTGCACGTGCACCCCACGGTGTGTGCACAACGGCAGGCTCACCTAGCGATGCGCTTTGCAGACTGTGCCCCCCTGGCTAAGCGGGACATGACCGTGTAGGGAAGATCGTGTTTACTGCAGCGCTATGACTTACACGTCCGCCTTTCTCAGGATAGCACTGGCAGCCCCCACTGCAGTCTCTCCCTCCACAGGGCACGTCAAACTTCTTCACACCCTGCAATAATAAAACACCAAGCAAAAGCGTCAACAACGTGTATCATAACGTGGCCTGTTGAGAGACATTCAACACACACCTTTTAAAAACAGACTTGAATTTAGAGCACTTTTAGTTGCCCAGCAAAATAGAGTGGAAGGTACTGGGACTTCCCATCTCGCCCGTCTGCTCCCACCCCACTGCCTTCCTGCCATCGACATCCGGCACCATGGCAAACTCGTGACAGTTAATGCAGCTGCAGTGACACATCGCTGTCACCCGGCGTCCAGAGCTCACATGAGGGTTCACTGTGGGTGCTGCACGTTCTCCGTGCCCACCGAGTCCCAGAGAGCATTCCTGAATCCGCTGAGTGAGGAAAGTGAAGGTGCATCCCCAGCGGAACAGCACTCAGGAGCCCGGCCCCGACAGGAAATCTGGGGCCCAGGAAAAGGGGTCTGAGGTGAGCCCAGAGGTGGCCCGGGGTGGGGGGCTGGCACACAATGCGGCTTTGCCACACATGGCGGGTCCGCTGTGCCCCTCAGCAACACCCATCATGGTGATCAAAGGGGCTTTGAGGGAAGAGGTGGTCTCTGATACCCCAGGTGACCCCAGCACGGGCATCCCCCACCACCCGACTGTGAGCACCTGCAAGGGAGGCTCCTCTCCCCCCAGACAGGCTCATCTCACGGGGAGGAGGGACCTGGGGCCACAGGCTTCCTGGTGTTTACTCAGGAGGGGGTGGGGGCACAATTGACCTGGTCATCAGAGAGGAGGATGCAGCTCTTGAACACGGTTAGTGGAGGACTGAGCAAGTCCCCTGGCTGGACAGTCCCAGTGAGGCAAAAGAGACTTTCCGGCCCTTGATCTCCGTACTTCAGATGGAAGATGGACCTGGAGGGTTGATGACCGAGGGCAGTTCCTTAGCTCTTTCTCTTAGACTGAGGGACCAAACGTTTGGAGACAAAAATGACAATCAGATTGTCCTTCTTTTCTCCCCATGCTGATCAGCCAAGCATCAGCCCTGGTCTCCCCCCAAGGTGAGCTCCTGCCGGCCGCCCCCCACAGGGGAGCCTCTACAGGCCTGCCCCACAGGTGAGCCCCTGCAGGCCTTCCCCCGACAGGTGAGCCCCTGTAGCCCTATATCCACAGGTGAGCCCCTGCAGCCCTATATCCACAGGTGAACCCCTACAGGCCTTCCCCCACAGGGGAGCCCCTGCAGCCCTGCCCCCTCCAGGTGAGCCCCTGCAGGCTGTCCCCCCACAGGTGAGCCCCTGCAGGCCGTCCCCTCCAGGTGAGTGAGTGTGGTAGCTCACAGGTGAATCATAGTCTGGCCTTTCACCTTCAGCCAGTCTCTGCCCATCTGCCTAGAGTCCTGCCAAGTGCCTCCTGCAGGCAGTTACAATTAGGGGACCCTGAACAGCTTGGCTTCTGATGCTCAGTGAGGCGAATCTTATGGTGCAAGTAAAACTCAACCAGATGACAGAACCCTTTCCAATTGGCATTGAATGGCATTCTACCCCAGCCTTTTTATTCTAAGTCTCAATGACTCAACAGGATGATAACCTGGGGACTCCCTCTGTGACTTTTTTGTGCTAGCACGCCCCCCAAGGTCTTCCCTATTCCCAGCATGGGACTGGAAGCCCCATGCACGGGTAGGTGGTTCTGCCTGGCCAGCTCTGGCAGAGGCAGGACACATACTTTGACTCACAGCCACCCGGCCAGTGTCCCTGAACCCTCAGCAGTGGCTCCACACTCCTTTCCCACAGATGAGAAATTCCTTCCCTTAACTAACAATTTCTACCAGAGCGGTCTCACTAGAGCAGGTGTCCTCAAACTTTTTAAACAGGGAGCCAATTCACCGTCCCTCAGACCCTTGGAGGGCCAGACTATAGTTTAAAAAAAAAACAAAACTATGAACAAATTCCTATGCACACTGCACATATCTTATTTTGAAGTAAAAAACAAAATGGGAACAAATACAATTTGCACCAACTCATGTGGTCCGCGGGCCGTAGTTTGACGACCCCTGCACTAGAGAGTTCCGCACGTTTTTCGTTGTCATTGTATTCTTTGCCTGATCCAGCATCTAACACCTCAGATCACTACTTTGAAGAATTCCCCAAAGTCTCGAACCCTTTAAAGAAACCACGACTCTCAAAGCATCTACATGCCTCCTTTGCTGTCTTTTGGTCTCGAGTGAGGTAACGACACAGCTTGAGTTCCACAGCGTAAAAGAAAACAAAATATCTGCCTGTGCCCTCAGAACAGTATTTACCAACTTTTTGTGGCTTCAGTGTTCATCCAGAATAGGGCTCACAAGTTCCAGAATTTTGAATATGTCAATTTTCTAGAAATCCAGCTCCACTAAGCCGAAGGTTCAGCACCAAAGGAACGAGCCACCGGGCTGCCACATTCACACGTTTTCTCAATTACGAGCAGAACACCAGTGGGCACCTGGGCGCACGTCCGCAGTTCACCCAGTAACTCATTCTCCACTTGCCTGGGAAGGGCAGGGGCCTCTTCAGTCCCAAGGGTGAAGTACAAAGGCATATTCTCCATCTGGTGTTTCATTGCGCTATTTTTAATTTCGAGTTTAGAGCTACTTGCCAAATCTTGTATATAAATCAATGGCTGAAATGATTTTAATGGTTTCAAATTGACCTAACAGACTCCCTGTTGCAGGTTGAGAATACTTACTGGATTTAGTTATAGAAAAGGATTCTTCATAACCTGGTCAAAATTGAATGGTGCTTTCTTGCTTTTAGAATGAGGACTTGTAGGCTAACTTCTTCCAGCCTGGATATCTTTCAACCCCATGCCAATGGTTCAGATGCCCTGGCTCACAAGGGGAAGGACAATCCACTGACAGGCAGCCCACCCACCTTCCAAGCTTAGCCAGTTCCCAGCACGGACGTCCCCTCCACGTGTGTGCATGTACGTGAGTGCACCTGTGTGTGCCCACAGCGTCTCAGCTGTCCTCAGAGGGACTCTTATGAATTCCAGCATCCACAAGCGCTCTAAGTAGCTCACACTGGAATGTCAGGTCTCCAGGATGGACAGAAATATTTACTGCTCAGGGTGGGGTGTGTGCTGCAGACGGCCTCTCACCTGACCCTAGCATTCCCATGACAACATACTAGCGCCTTCCTGGGAGGAGCAGTGTGGTGGCTGCTGTGCAGGGCCCCCAACAAGGGACCCCCCAAGTGCTCACACCAGCTACTGTGCTCCCAGCCCCGGAGCTGTGCCTTGATTTACCACTAGACACAACTGAAAACAAATCACGGTGCTGCTCTTACCAACCCCTTAATAAAATAACTGCCTTCCCCTGGTCCCCAACTCCCCGCCCCGTCCTCCTCAAGCCCCTGCCCACACCCCTGAGGAAACCTGGCCAGGTCCATGTTGGCCCGGCAGGGCCTACCTGAGGCCTGCTCTCCTGTGAGGCCAGCTTGCCCTGGGGTTACTTACAGAGCCTCCATGGACCTCACTGAGCACCATACTTTTCTCTTTCTACACAAATTACATATTAAGAAAAGAAACATCAATTAAATCCCCCATTTATGTCTGATTTCCAGTCTTCATTCTCACTGGCAGCCACATGCCAGTTAGCAATCTAAAGTCATAAGACGTGTTTTCTGGAAACCATAGATTATATTCTACTCAACTGGAATGGAAGAGACATTTTTTTCAGGTACAAAGTAGAAAGCTTTGATCAAGAAATTTCTTGATTGACTTTTTATAAGGGAATAATATTCCTTGGAGTCCTATCTGAATCTGGGCATCATTATACTTAGACAGATTTGAGAATCCATCTATTTGCCTGGGCATTTATCCTGGACATATTCAAATCAATAGATGTGTGATCTAAATTCCTTGGTGAATCTTTCACCTCTGGGAGAACAGAAGTCCCCGAACCTTCTAAGGAAAATCAGGATCTTGCTTCCCAAATCAGATTCTCAGCAGGTGCATGCGGGGAGTTTCTTGCCCTGAGCCAATGACTCTCCAGCTGCCAGCAGGGACTTGGCTTTGCCGTTCACGGAGGGGTTGGTTCAGTGGAGTCTGAGCAGAGATCAGTGGTGGCAGCTGCAGGATTAAGAGGACATCCGGTCCCTCAGGCTGCTGGCCCTGTCTGCTCTGTGGGCACCCCTGAGGACAGGCAAGAGGAGAGAGTATCTCGTTGCCTCCCTCAGGGACCCCAGGCAGCAGGTGGATAGGCAGAGGCCTCCCTGCTCCCACGTCTGCACCATCTGAGGAACGGCCCCATTTCCGTGCACGCTAGAAATGGCTCCACAGCGCTTCTCCCAACGGCAGATTTCTACTCAAATTCAGGACATTGAAAAACAGGTTCAAAAACCAACTTGAATGCCAGCAAATAAAATGCATAAAAGATTTAGACTTTTTAAGACTAGTTATTTCTGTAACTACCAGTCACCCATATATATTGAAAGAACAAATCCACTGTAATGCACCCAGCTTTCTGTGTAAGGTTGAAAGTTGAGACAATATATAAATGAAAAAAAATGCTGGCGATTGTTTTCGACTCACACACACACACAATGAGTATTAACCAAGTTTATACAAAGATGCAAGAATAAAACTCATCTGTCCTAAAACAAAGAATATCTTGTCCTCCACATGTTCCAAGTACCATCATGTAGAAAGAAGTCTTTTAAGCCAATACACCTCCAGCCAAAAGCAGCAATTCTCTGAAGAGAATCTACAGATATTTTACCATTGGACTGCCCCCAGCACCTCTCCACCTTCCTCTACAAAGGAAGATGGAATAACTCATTCTAAGTGGCATAAAAGACAAGTATTTCTTATTGCCACATTTTAAGGGAAAAATTTAAGCAAGTCTTTGTCACAAGTCCAGCCTAGCCGGACTTTTTAGAATTATTCTTTTAATCCCAAATGAGGTCAACAAAGACGAAAGCCAACGAAAGCTGACTTGGGCACAAGGTCCCAGTAAAATGCTATTATTTTATCAAAACAGGAAATATAAGCCGTTTCCGCACATGCAGCCTTAGAAATTAAGGAAATAATTCCAACATCGTATTAGTAATGCAAGGGTATATGGAAGAGGAAATGTAGGTCACAGCCACACACAGCACAGAATCTTTCTTCCCCCTGAACTGCTCAGGAAAGCCAGCCAATTCGGATTCCTTTGTTTAACCGTGTTTCAGGGGCACCCAGAGAAAACGGTCCTGAAATTGCTGCCAGCTGAAGCCCGAGAGCTAACTGCGCACAGAGGGGCTCACCCACTGGTAAGGAGGGACCCCAGTGGACTCCCCTCAGGGCCGGCAAATTCCAGGACAATTAGGACTGAGTCGCTGCTGTCCTCGCCGAGCTGGGAGACGCAGGAAGGAGGGTCCGGCTGTGTACGTGGAACAGGAGAATTAGAAAGACATGACAGGGGCTCCAAGGATCAACGGTGAGAGCTGGAGGCGGGTTCGGGAAGACGCCTTCCTGTCCTGTGAGCGTTCCTCCAGGGGAGAGCTGTGAGGGGGTGGTCAGTCTCGCCCGCCAGGGCAGCAGGTGGACCTGGGAGACGCGGTGTCCTGTGCCTCACTCGAGTCATCAGCAACACGCCACCTGTTTTTATACCTGCATGCATACACACATCAACCAGCCACACTTAGCCAGCTTGGCCTCCTCCTGGTTCTTCTCAGGCAGCTCGAAGTCCAGGGGTGTTTTCCAAGCCGAGTTTGCCCCTGACAAGACGACCTCTGACATGGACTTTAGTGCTGCACCTGGGGGTTGGCGGCCCAGACTGACTCATACAAACAAAAAGCATCAAGACCTTGATAAGATGGGGAAGGGCCGGCAAGTATGGGCAGTGGGCAGGACAAAGGCCAAGGCCAGAGCCCCTCCCATTACCACAGTTCTCCTTATGAGTGATTTAATGTGGGCTGGCCCACAGCTGCCCAACTCAAAGGGCCCTGGGAAGGGATGGCTCAGGAGCCAGGGAGGTGGAGGGAAGGTCTAGGGGAGGACCAGGGCATGACAGGGGTTAGGGGAAGAGCAGGGTCTGGGTGGCGAGTGGCCTAAACTCCTGACAGCTCATGCACAGGCTGCTCCCAAAAGCCAGTGACATACTTCACGGGGTCTCCTGTGCATCCCAGTTCAAGGGTCATTAGCACCAGGCCATAGCCCTGGCTCACTGGCACGAGTACCAGACACAGGAATGGGAGTTGAAGCACAGCCAGCCTGGTAGGAGCCAAGGCCCCCTTAGAAATACCTCGCCCAGGGCTAGAGGTGATCTCAGAGCGTGGGAGGCCGGCTGCAGGTGAAGACGAGTGGGCCGTCTGCCTGGGCCAGGAGAAGGCGCTGGGCGGCCCTGAAACACATCCTCTGCCCTGGCTGTTTCTCCACAGTTGACATGGGATTCCTGTGTCCCCTCCCCACTGAGGAAGGCAAGTGTGCCCCGGAGCCTGCAGAGACGCAGAGGGGTGACCCAGGTGCTGACTCTGCAAGGAGGTGACGTGAGTGCAGGGGACCCGTGCTCCACCCTGGCCACCGGGCTCCTTCCACTGTCCCCTTTCCATAGACTACCTGGTGTTCCCCTGGGGAGGTCGCCAGAGTTGGACGCTGAGTGGCAGTCGAAGCTGCCTCACCTTGAGTCTTCTAGTGCAGAGACCTGAAATCTCGACAGTGAAGACTCAAGCTGTGGGCTGGGAGTGGCACTGTGGCCAGGGGCTGATCAGATGGGCAGCACCCAGGACAGGCAGCCGGCCTGCAACACAACCAAGTGCAGGGGGCTTCGGTCTTGCTCAGTAAGGGACGTCTGTCTG
Organism: Perodicticus potto; assembly: GCA_963574655.1. NCBI lineage: Eukaryota > Metazoa > Chordata > Mammalia > Primates > Lorisidae > Perodicticus > Perodicticus potto. The sequence continues at coordinate 20,969 of CAUYRH010020890.1, read as the reverse complement.
ACGTATAAACTGGCTACATTTTCACGTTTCCTTTCCCGTCACATAATGTCTTGATCACTAGAATTCCAGTTCCCCTGTGTGTCTAATTCCCATTTACCTCCCGGGATCTCCTCCATCACCCCTGCTGTCTCCGCAGCCTCTCGTGACACCGTGGCAGCCACTTGTCAACTGCAGAGGCATCTGAAGATTTACTTTCATTGCAGTTGAGAATATTTGTGAATCCATGGTTGAGGTCCATGTTGAATACGGGCTTATTCAGTTGATTCCAAAAGTTGATCTTGAATGACTTTCTGTCTGAAGGTCCCAAGGCTTTGAGTTACAAATGAAACAAAGTCTCAAAAGTTTCCATTGAGAACTTGAGATCTGTTTCTTTTCAAGCATTTGGAAATAGCTGGTTCAGCCCTCCCAGAAAGGGCCTCCTGACCAAGTCCAGTCTCACACACCGAGGAACCAGACTCTGCCTGCTCGGGATCCTGGCCAGTAGGATTCAACCCATCAGAGGATCCCCAAGTGGGGGGCCTGGCCGCCATGGCTAAACTTGTTGTCAGGAAGTGGATGCGCTGCCCACACTATTCTGAGAGCCACAGTGCATTCAGCCACCTGGCAGGACGTGGCGGATGTGTGCATAGGCTCACAGCCGAGAGGGACCTGATCAGATACAGGTGGTCCCATCTGAAGGCACTTGAGTGCCATCCCAGACTTCTTTGGTCTCTACCAGGTCGATTCCTGGAGATCACCTTCCCTTGTCCCTTACTGTCCCCATTCTGGACACAGAGCACCACGCTCATGTGCACTAACCAAGCCCAAGCCATGCTCTGCTCAGAAGACACAGCGTGGTCTGTGCCTTATGTCCTCTGACCTCACACTCTGGCTGCCCCCAGGCCTCGTGCTTTGCTTCTCCTGAGCCCTGCTGACTTGGGCTCTCTTCCCGTGGACGCCCCCACCCCACTGTCAGAGCCTCTTTCCCTTTTCCTGACAACCAAAAGTTTAAGAACATGTCTTCACGTGATGATGGGATATGAAGGGTTTTCAGTGCACTGGACATTAACACCTCTGGGTTCCCATCCTCCACAAAGAATGTGGCTTTGCACACACTGTTCCTTCAGCCCGGAATGTTCTCCTCGGTGCCTCACCTTCCCTGTCAGCACAGTGGAGTCCCAAGCAAACACACCAGCCCTCAGCCTTTGGAGGAGGAAATTCAAACTCACACTGATTTCACATCTTGTCCCCACCCATTCTTTGAAAGAACAGGTGTTTCTCTACCACACAGTATGACCTTGTTTCTGAAAAATCCTCATATTCTGCACAATCACTCATCAAACCAGTGAGGTCTATAGGAATAACAGTGCTGGGACAACCACCAACACCTGTACGACTCTGTAACTAGGCCACTCATAATGATCCCAATAAAAATAATAGCATAGTTTAACAGACGTGGACTTTCCAAGAAGTAAAGAAATGCAACCCTGAAGGTGTGCTTTGTCTTAAAGAAAAGTGAAGGCACGGCTTCGTGGAGGGGGCTGTAAGGAGGTGCTGAGACTGCTAAGCTACAGAGGACAAGTACAGCACACCCAGAGCTGGGGAAGAACAGTGCTCTGTGCATGTTCAGAGACAGCCTGGCTGGAGCAAGGCCAGGGAAGGAGCGGTGGGGACCCGGCATCAGGCACAGGGTTTAATTCCTCAGCAACTTGCTGTATTCAAGTGTATTCAAGTACACCTTCAGCTATCTTGCTACTTGGTGGTACAGGCACCAAGGAGGTACAGACACCATTCTGGGAAAACGCCACGCATCAACTATCGTGACTTCTGTTTCATGTTGACATCATTCTCCCATTTACCAACTGCCTGTCAGCAGGTGAGCTAGAGAAAACGTGTTCTGACCACAGACTACGCTGATACTGTCTCACTCATTTCTCATTTGAGTGTCACCTTTCTCATCCAATAAATAAGAAGAAATTGCCCACAGGAGAGATTGCTTTATATGAAGCTATTGTCATCTGTTTCTTTTTGTATAGACTTAGGGATATTGTTCTGTCTCAATGTTGACAGGAACAAGGGCTGAGGCCCTTTACAGTCTTGTTCTAGAGGCACTGATATAATTGGAGCTAGAAGCGAGGGGTTAGTCTCACTAAGTACACACCTGGTGAAGAGTTTCATATGCTATATTTAGAACAAGTGCCCTTAAATATGTCTAAGCTGTTTTATTCATGCCCTGTGCAGCTAGACAAGTCTACCAAGACATCACCTAACATAAGCATTACCTCACACATCATCTACACTAAATTGTAATCATTCATATGGCATGTCAGTCCTTGGCAGGGAATAAAAATGTGTATGTTGTTAGTGTTGGCATATAGGCATGAGTTGAATATTTAAGATTGTTTGTAAAAAGTAAAGTGGATCCATCTCTTGAAGCTACTCATTAGAGAGAATGTTCAGTTTCAGAGTTTTGTACAACCCCCTCCCCCGTCCCATGTTAAATTTTGGAGGAAAAAAAATCTGAGAATGGAATGAAAGAGACCCAACAATCTTCTTTCTGAGTACAATAGGATTTCTGTTATGGATGGTAAGGACTGGTCCAGGCAGAGAAGGTGTTCGTTTGTGTTGGCAAGTAGGGAACAGCAGCAGCTCTGCCCGGGCAGGCTCCGTTTCAGATGCCTGCAGCTTCGTCCTGCAATCAGGACTATCAAAGCCACAGGGGCTCTGGGGACAGTGGCAGCACCACACCAACACCACGGCCACTTTGCCTACCTGCTGGTTGGGCTTCAGAGTGAGAATTTCTGAATCTCTGCCTTGCCCCTTCTCTTGTATGTCCTCTGCCAAGTCAATCCTACCTGGTGGCTTTGGGAAACACATTAGCAGTGATTTAGAATTCCTTTGCTGTGACCTCACTCTTAGTAGTTTCTCTTGGCCTAGAAGAAGGTCTGTGAATAAATTCAACTCTAAATCACAATAGAAACATCCTCCTGGAGCCCACAGAGGAGGGGACCAGTTGGATACTGGCGGGAACAGGCAAGGCTCGGTTATTTGTGTGTGGATTATCCACAGGATAGCCCAATAGTGAATTTTCAGCCCCATACCTCTCTGCTCCCTAGCAGGCTGTGGGTCTTTTCATTTTTGTAGCTTGGTGGACACTCAAGAGACCACTTATGACGATAATTGCAATATTGGCCTACAAATATTGCATTTCCCTGGACTAGGTCAGACCGAGTTGTGGATGCTGATCCCCATTGATAAGGCTAATGCAGAATTGGCATGCACACATCTTCAGGTTTAAGCATTTGTACTGCGTCTGTGAAATTTTAAGAGAAATGTTAATGATAGCTAATTTTTCTAGTCTTTTAATACTTCATCTATTGAGTGTGTAGGAGGAGATGGGGTTTTCCCAGGCTCCAGAGTGCTTGGTCCCCAGTTGGGACTGTGGATCCCATTGCCATGCCCTTGATGTGCTCTGAATGGTGCACGTCTCTTGGGGAGGCTCTGGGCCGAGGGTGCTCGGGCTCCAGGCTGGCACTGCAGTCAAGTGGCCTTGCACGTAACAGCCACCCCCGAGTCCTTCAGTGTCCTAATTCAGAAGATGGGTAGAATCTACTGTTCCTGCCTCATGGAGTTGTTGCTATGATAGAAGGCGATTAGCCTGTGGAAACTGCTTAGGACAGCACCCAGCCCCTGTGGACTGTTTACTGTCTGCATTCTCTTCCTTTGTTTTATTCCCCCCACTGGGCAGAACTGCCTATTTCCATCCCCACAATAGAGACCTGGGGTACAGCAGGTGTTAAGATTCTCACTGCTTAGGGAGACGGCTGTTACAGAGACGTTTGAATGGTTTAGTATTTTCATTCACTAAACATGCATAGAAGGCTGAATCTATATAGAGCTTACGGTACTGACCTTGGAAAGGGAATCATTTAAGTTCCTTCTTCCTTTTTTTTTTTTTTTGTAGAGACAGAGTCTCACTTTATCGCCCTCGGTAGAGTGCTGTGGCATCACAGCTCACAGCAACATCCAGCTCCTGGGCTTAGGCGATTCTCTTGCCTCAGCCTCCCAAGTAGCTGGGACTACAGGCGCCCGCCACAACGCCGAGCTATTTTTCTGTTTTTTTGCAGTTTGGCCGAGGCTGGATTTGAACCTGCTACCTTTGGCATATGGGGCCAGCGCCCTACTCGATGAGCCACAGGCGCTGCCCTAAGTTCCTTCTTCCATGAAGTAAGATTTTTGAGAGTATGAAAGTTAGCATGCTAACTCATCTCTAATAAGTACACATCTTAGCTTTTTTTCCTTTTCTCTCTCTTTTTTTTTTTTTTCATTTAGTGAACAGCTGGCTTAGCCACAGCTTAAGCAGCTCAACTATGCTGAACCTTGTACCCAAGGTCAACCCAGAAGCCAGGGTCACTTGGGCTCCAAGCCATGCTCTGTTCGTCACTATGAGCCTAAGATAAAAATTTATGAATACTGTCTGTGCAACAAGGCTTGTAATTCCCCCCATGTATCAAAAGTACCCTTATCACATTACAAACAACTAACATGCTGAGATTGTAAACACCGAAAAGAGTGGACTTCCTCAAATGCTTTAAGTGATGTCATCTGGCCCTTCTTTCATATCCGTTTTTATTATGCTCCTGTCCTTTCAAAACAGAGTCTGTGCCACAGCACAACAAAAGCCAGGAAGCCTCGGCCCTCTGGCAGCAAGACAGACCTGGAAACCAGGAGAGACTGATAAAGCACAAACACCTCCAGAAGGAGAAGAAAAGGATCAATACTGACACAGCCGCTTGGTCCAACTCACTCAAGGCTGGCGTCCACACACAGAGCTCACCTCCACTGCGTACTGACACAGCCGCTTGGTGCAACTCACTCAAGGTCAAGGCTGGCGTCCCACATAGAGCTCACCTCCACTGCGTTACTCTGAACATGTTGGAGCGAGTTGCTTTCATCAATGCAGATACTGGTTTCCTCCTGAGAACGCTTTGGAGAGTCTGCTAAATGCTAAGGTCTAAAGGAGAGTAGGAAGGCTCCCTGCCTGTGGGAGAATACGGCAGCAGCAGAAACCATTGGTCCTGAACAATAAACACTTAAAGACACAAAGCTGTAATAAGATTGCACAGGAAGGGCTCTGCGCCTGTGGCTCAGTGGTTAGGGCGCCAGCCACATACACCGGGGCTGGTGGGTTCAAACCCAGCCTGGGCCTGCTAAACAACAATGACAACTATAACAAAAAAATAGCAGGGCATTGTGGCAGGCGCCTGTAATCCCAGCTACATGGGAGGCTGAGGCAAGAGAATTGTTTAAGCCCAAGAGTTTGAGGTTGCTGTGAGCTGTGATGCGATGGCACTCTACCCAGGGGTGACACAGTGGGACTCTGTCACACACACACAAAAAAGAAGGCATACGTGAGCACAAGTGAGAAAGCAACTTGTGCCCAAATCGTAGTGCTTCAGCTTGAATTTTGATTGCCTGCCTGCAGTGTTTAAATCAGTGATTTTCAACCAACGTGCCATGAGAGGATCTTAGGTGTGCAGCAAAAAATGTTAAAGATCATTAATGAAATTATCTTCAAAAGAAGTTTAGAGCACAGTGAAGGGTCTCAAGGTCACTTTCTTTTTGCCATGGAAGTTTAACTATAGGTTCAAGTGTGCCCCGAGATAAAAAAGGTTGAAAAACACTGGTTTAAATGAACTTGCTTCCTAATTTGAAACATGTGTCCTGTCCTTCTATGAGACAGGCACAGACGATCCACCTCACTTGACATTCTTTGGAGTGAGCACGGTCCTACTTTGGTCGCTCCTCCTTAGGGACTGCATGCCAAGCAGGTGGAATTCCCATCGGGAGTGAAACAGGGGAAGCAGAGATACTTTGTGTGACAGTTGTGTGAACAAAGCAGGTACATTAACATCCTGCAGTGAGAAGCACCTCGGCACAATCATAAAGCAGGGGCTGGGTTTCTGGGCTTCTTTCTCTCCTCTGCTGAGGTTCAGCACTTCCCCTTCCCCTCCACAGCACCACTCTCCTGAGGAAGCCACTGCTGGGACCTGCAGCTCCCTGCCACGCCACAGATGCAAACACTGCCAGAGCCTAGCGCTTCCTCGTGCTCTCACTGACATCTATTCCCTTAACAGATGGTGCTCCCCCAACATTCTCACAAGGTTCAGGAAGGGATGGAGTCCTTTGAAGTCCCCAAAATCACACAACAGAGAACACCCTGAGGAAGGTCTGAAGACCATCTGGGGGTTACATGTGCACAGGCCAAAATGCAGCAAATGAGAAACTGGAATTTGCTTCTGGGAAATTAAGCAGTCAAGGACGGAAAGTGACCTTGAGACCCTTTAAAATATTCTCTTTTTACCACTGCTTGTGCCTCACAATGTCTTCATGAATTACAGGGGTGTTCTGCTCTCTGCTGTAATTATCTCAGGGACCAGACTTTTGTGCTGTGGGCTAGAAAATGTGCCTTCCAGAAGACACTGCCTAGGAACTCACGTCATGCCAGGGAACCGACCTGGACTGTCTTTCACTAGATGAATCAGAGCATCTAATATTTTCTTTTTACACCTCACAAATCTTTCTTTTTTCCTTTCCCCAATCCCTTTTCCTTCTTTTATGTCTTTAGAATGAAAAGTCTTTGGAAAAGCTGACTTATTATAATTATAGTCAACTTAAATGAAGATTGTTGATAAACCTGTGGCCACACGGAATTGATTCTTGGACTGGGCTGTTGGGGCATCAGTGGCCACTGAACTGGAGATTCTCAGGCTGGTCATCTGCCACTGCCTGTCACCCACCCCAAAGGACTTAGCCATGCTATGATGTCATCAACAGCTATAATGAACCTGCTTCCCATTAATGTTATTGTTCTATGTGAGTTAGTAGAGTTCCCACAAAAGCAAAGAAATCCAATATATTAGGAGTTGACGCAGCTTCATCCCGAAGCGCTGGAATGCTTTGTTCGTGCACAGGTGCCCATGATTTCGGTAGTCTGGGTCAGCAACTCCTCAGCACCCCACACTTCCACTCTGCTTCCTTCCACCAGGTTTACTGACTATTATGATCCCAGGTACTATCCCAGGTATGCTAAGATGAGCATACCAAGTTAAAACTTCAGATTTTTTGGACCTGGAAAAGACAGACAATTTGGAGGATCCCCATTTTCTATTAGTGAAGACCTACTTTTGTTTTTCTTTTTCTTTTTCTCAAGTGTTAAGCTTATGAACAAAGAGGATGAGGTGCTGGTGGGACAGAGGGCCGCTGGGTCTGCACTGTCAGATCAGAAGCAGTACAAGGCCTAGGAACCATTGTTCCCATCCTGTTCTTCACAAGAAAGCTGGGAGCCACTAGGATTTTAGGAAAATCCTCCAAAATGAAGTACCAAACACACAAAATCCAGATGGCTCCCTGCTCCATCTGGAAGTCTCACTGCCAGGAATGACTGCTGTGAAAACAGGCTGACCCTGTAGCATCCTGTCCAGTGACTGGATTTGGTCTTATTTTCTCTGAACAATGATTATCTACATAAAAGTAAAAAAAAAAAAAAACAGAAACAAACAAACAAAACAACAAACCAACTATTTGACCCACATAAAAAGTAACTGAACCTGCTCTGAGCTCTTCATTCTTGAGTTTCATGTCTGTTCATACAAGACAGCAACTTGAAAAAAAAGTCTTAAATTAATGGCCCCTCATCTCCAGAACTGTCCAGAAGTACATCTGTCGGCCTGGCCAGCACCATGGAGAGGCAAATTCATAACTTCCAGCCACAAGTCACTGACTGCAATCCAAGAGCACCATTTTCTTCCTTTTTTGGGGCATACAACTTTTCCAAAAATTGTCCTGCAGATACTTACAAAAAAAACAAAGCCCCAAACCAGAACCCAAGCTTCTTATTCCACATGTAAGGTGACCTCCCAGTCTCTGCACAGCAGCCAGCAGCTCCTGGGCAGAGTGGGCGGGTGGGGGGAGCCCAACCCCTGGAGGGAGGAGAGCCACCAGACATTTTTTTTAGCTCATGTCTTCAGAACACAGCAAACAAGGCATTCTTCTCCTTGCAAAATCCCAGGATAGCAGCTCAGAAAAACAATCATTTCTTTAACCGGCTGCAAGAATGGCTAGATTCCCTAGGCTATCCTGTGTCTTTCTCCTCATCTTCCAGATAACCCATCCCTGGATCACAGGTGGAGTTTCTCAGTTTAACCCTGGGAAGGCCCAGGCCGTTCCCTCCCACTCTCCCACTCTAGCAGAACTGTGCAGGCTCCGTGCGCTCTCTAGAGCCTCAGTCCTCCTCGGGGGAAGCATTTTGCTAACTCACACCACTTTTTGTGTCTTTTTCTCCCTACTTTTAAAATACTGGGCTCATGGCTTAGTCATTGGGCCCGCTGTGCCCTCTCTCTCAGTTGGCGTTCTGTTGCATTTTTCCTTTTTGCACCAGCTTGAGGGTGAAAGATCACCCTGGGTGGCTTCCTAGGCTCCTCAGCTCGAGCTGCCCCTGTGGAGTGACTGCTTTGTCCCAAATGAATATTCCCTTCTCCCTTAGATTTATAGGAGATGCTTTTTCTCTAATTATTAGAATCAACTAATAATTTATAGAATATAGATGGATATAGAGCTGACTCAACAAGTGTTCATGGAAAGATCTGATTTGAAAGTCAGTTTGGGACAGAAGCTGTCAGTCAGCGGCACCTCTAGCTGCAGTGGCAGGTGATACCTGGAGCATTTACAGGTTCCAGAGAGCTGCGGAGCTGTGCCTCAGCCTCATGAAGAGACAAAGCACCGACAATAAGCTCACCCTTCGGGGATCATGCTGTTCACTCTCAGAGCATTTCCATTTAGTGGGCTACATTTAATCTTCACAAACATCACAGTGTTCTATTTTTAACACAGTGTCTGTGTTTTCCTGAGCTGTCTTAAAAGTGTCCTGGGGACACAGGCCCATACAGCAAAACCCACTGTAGGGACTTCCCTGGAACATGACCATTTCCAATTCTTACAAACTCCAGCGTCTGTGTTGGAGAGCTGTGTGTGGCCAGCTACAGAGTGGGAGGTCTTGGGCCACTAGGGTGTGGCTAAGTGGGGACACCGGTGCCAGCACCTTCAGAGGTGCCAGATTTGACTCTGCACCAAGCTTCAGGACTCCCAGGCAGCCCTCTCTGACCTGCTCCCCGGGGTCTTGCCTTGGTCATGGTCCAGGTCCTTTTATTTCCAGGGCTCCTTGACTGCCCCCCTCTGCCTCCGAGTCCTGTAAGCTCCTCTGCCGGGGCAGGTGCAGCAGGCTACTGCAGGGGCCTGTCCTTCACTCCGGGCTCCTCTGCCCATCAGCCCACTGCTCTTTTGGGCTTTGTTTTAAGTCTTCCTTTGATGATTCCAAATGGCAGGGTACAGCGTCTTCTGCACTTCTCCAGCACTTTCCATCTGCGGCTCATTATTAGTGCCATGTGGGTGTGTCTAAGACCAGAGCCCAGGCCATTCCCGAGCTGTGAAGTCTGAGTGCCAAGACGGCACCTGTGTCTGTCTTGGAGATGTAACTGCACACGTGCAGTGAGCATGTGGTCCACATTCTCTGTCTACAAAGTAGTTGTACCCACACGCATGTCGTGTATACTCACTAACACACAGTCTGCTTCCCCCGTTCTTCACCTCCTTTATCCTTGGCCCATTGGCAATGCCAGTGCTAACCAGCACCAGTACCCAGACAAGCACTTGGGGACTTCTGTTGTAACCCGAGTAGGAACCAGCGTGTCTCATGAAGGCACAGAGAGGCCACCACACTGCCTGGGAGTGAGCACTTTCAGGTAACAGGGTGGAACCTGCCTTGGCTCAAGGTTTCCAAACAGCCTTGCTGAGAAACTGCAACTCAGGAGGAAGGCGCTCTGGGGTCCGGGCTCCACGTAAGAAGTCCTGGGAAGGAGGCTCCCAGGTGACACGCTGCTCCCTGACAGCACATCCCCCCTCTTCTGTCCCTCCAGCAAGGCCCCCGAGGCAGATCAAGAGCGACCCACTTTCCCTGGTAAGGGAAACAATTGTATGATCGGCCAATTTCCCCATGAAATCGACCTCTATAGATAAAATAAGGCCGATGTGCCTAGGTTGTTGCAAGGATCAGAAAGACAGCCCAGGAGAAGCCCAGCCCTGGGACACCTGGGGACCTCAGTGAGCTGCAGCTGTTGTTACATGCATTTTGTTTTAAGGATTCTATAAAAACCTACTGTTCAACTTCATTTTGATATTCAATTCCCGTTTGTTTGAATTCATCTATTTTCATGAATAGTACCATTCTATTCAACTTTCCAAGTGTATAATTATAATTCCCTGCATGTTCATAAAAGATCAGTTATGCCTGAGATATACAATCAGACATATTATCAAAGAGTCATTAGAATATTTTCCAGGAAAAGAGGAAATGGTTGACTCTTTAATTCTCAGCATCAGTGTGCCAGCGGAGTGGAGAAAATAATTCCAAATAGTTAAGAGACAAAAAAAGCTTTAAAAAAAATAGCTCTGGGAATACACATAGATGCAAACTTTTCTAAATTTTATTTTCACATGTATCCATGAGCGAGTGTCCATCAACGCATGAATGGATTAATAAACTGTGGTATACGTATACCATGGAATACTATCCAGCCATAGAAAGAGGGAGACTTTACATCTTTTGTATTAACCTGGATTGAATTGAAGCACATTCTTCTCAGTAAAGTATCACAAGAATGGAAAAGCAAGTATCCAGTGTACTTGAGACTAATATGAAACCCATAAATAAACAAATACACACCCACGCAACAGAAAAACACAATTAAGTGCAAGTGAGGGGTCGGGGAGACGGGAGGCGGGGTGGGGGGGGATGGCTAAGCTCTCACCTAATGGCACAATGGGAGGGTATACAGCACACTCCCTGGATGAAGAGCTCAACCACAACTTGAATTTACTTAACACATACAATTTAACCTAGTCATTTGTATCCCCATATTAATCTGAAATTAAAAAAAAGAAATAACTGCGTGAATGTCTAAATTGAGATTGGGCTGTGACTGCTCTGCTAACAGTGTTAATGAATTCTTCCTTCTGCAAAGCACAGTATAAGCGGGTAGACTGCCGTGATTTGGTGGTCACCTTTGAATTTTGCTTGCCCTAGTCACCTGTTTCTCAGCCTCATTTCACACATGTATCCTGAAGGTAGTGAAACAGTATACAAGAAGTAGCTCAAATGCCTCGGAAGAAAGGCATTTGATAAATACTGACCCAGAATTTTATCTTCATTTTAAGAGAAAAATGTCACCTCCTGGGGACGGATGACCAAACCTGGTTATAGTGATGGGTTTGGACAAGCCAGGGTGGGCCCTAGGGACCAGAAATTGGAGCTCAGCCACCACTCTGGGCAGCAGGAGGCCCTGAGTGAAGGTCTGAAAGAGAACATGGAGCCGTCTGCATCTGGAGCCGGGGCGGTGACGCTGACCCTGGGAGAGAATCTTAGCAACTCTTGAGGCGCAAACTGCTGCCCACAGGGGCGAGTGGCCACTGCTCCCAAGCCAAGGGTGAGGGAGACCCAGGGCCAAGGAGCGGGGCCCATGCTGGGGGCTCGTCCTCCACAAGGGCAGAAGCCCAGGGACGGGGCAGAGTGCAGGTGAGGGGCAGACAGCTGAGGGACCAGGAGCCGGGCCCCAGGCTCTCTACCTTCCTGGACGAGGACTGGCTTATGGATTGGACAGTGCAGGCCTGGTGGAGGGGGGGAGTGGCCAGTGCCAGGTGGGGTCACTCAGCGTCTTCCCTCTGGGCTTTTCTCGTGTACTTTCTTCCCACGTAGTTCAGATTACCCTTTATAAAAATTTTGCGTTCTTATTTTTTCTCAACACTGAACACTCCCCCATATGACTACAAGTTGCTCAGGAATATCACCTTCTTACACGTCGGCAGCCTCACACTTTTCTTAGGGAAGCACGGGGTGGGGGTCACTCTGGGCCACTCCTACGAGATGCCCTGTGCAGGCTCCCCAGGTTCCTTAGACTATAAAATCACTTGCCGGGAACAAGCCTGCTCGGTTCACGAGCATCATTTGATTGAGAGTCCCCGGCCACATGGGGCTACATCAGGACACAGAGCGTCCCTGCATCCGGGGGTGGGAGCTGCTCCTGGTGTAAGATCTGGATCTCACTTGAGGCAAAGGTGTGTGTGGTCGACCCACACAGAACGTTCCTGGAGCCTGCTTGCTCCTGGGGACCACAGTTTTGTCTTCTCCTATCAGGGATGACAGGGGACCAGAACTGCAGGACACAAGCACAGCGACAGTACTGATAGAGGGCTGCAGGCGGCCAGGTCGGGGGTGCTCGACAGGCAGAGGCAGGTCCACTTTACAGCCTGACCTAACAGCCCCTGCCACTGAGCCTCAAAGAGAGTTGCTGACTGTGTTTATGCTGCCAGTGTCTGCCAAATGCCTCTACGTTCTGGCAGTGCTTGGGGCACCCTAGGACACACCTCTCAAATGCCATGCACCCTCTGACAGCTGTGCGTCCAGATGTGCTAGGGCTTGGGAGCTAGGCTACTTGGGCAGCATCCAGCCCCACCACTAAGGTGACTTTCCTAGACTAGGTTTCTGCATCTTTGTAAATGAAAAGCAAGGCTGGGAAGGCAGTCACCACAAAAAAACCAGGGCTTGCCTTTTAAGGACCACCTTAGCACCTGTCCCTCAGGGCTTGTGTGAAGGCAGCATGAGGTCGTGTGTGTAAAACACCTCACCCCGGCTATGTGAGACAAACTGTGACTTACGATCACGACCACACAGCAGAACAGATGTGACCGCTCCCGGGAGATAATCAGAACACAGAGACATGTCCCCAGGGAAGGGCCACGTACTCTCACGGTGTCAACACAGGGCCACAGCCCGAGAGGTGGCCCTTCTTCCATCTTAGGTGGAGCTTGCTGCAGCCAGGGGATCAGCAAGGTTTGAAGAAGAGGAAAACATCATACAAATGTTGCCCCTGTGAAGTGCGTTACAGGAGAAATGGGTGGGGGGGGATGGTGCTTTCCAGTACGCAGGTTCGAGAACCTTCCCCCATATAGATAGGGAGGGGCTCGGCTGCTCCCAAATCTCACTGTGAACTCATCAGAGACCCCAGGATCAGGCACAGACTGCTGGATGAGGGACCAACATCAGGCTAGGACATGAGGCCTGCAAAGGGAGCGGAGAATCGAACTGTCTTCCAAGGACATGGGGGCTGAAGCGTCTCACATTTCACTAGCAAACAGTAAACAGTCGCCTGTCCGAGATGATGCAAAGTGTCCTTCTGCCCAGTCACAGGACCAAGGCACACACAGCCGGGGACCGGTGGGTGGCCACCACACCCCTGGAGCAGCTGCCAGTCCAGGGTGCAGCATGGGCAGAGCGAGGACCTGCTCGGACACTTACCAGGGTTTTCTTAGGTGATGGGCCAACTGCAGGCACAGCCACACTCCCACCCTCTTTATGGGTGGAAGGCCTGCTTTCCAGAAGCAAGTCTGGCTGGCTGTGCCGGGGCCCTGGCAGGTTGCAATGCCCCCGCATCCACTACTTGCTGGCTCAGAGACAGACTTACATAGCTGCCATCGGAATCTGGGCTTCTGGAAACACCACTGTGTGCGGAGGCTGTGAAGCTGTGACTGAGCTCAGCCGGGGCTTCACTGAGACTGGAGGAAGCTCCCATTTGAGGATGCTGCTGATGCCAGAACAGACCACATGAAACAGGGGACTACGGCAGGACTCAGGGGTTACCTCCGAAAACCTAGCCTGTTTTTTTCTTTTTTTTGAGACAGTCTCATTATGTTGCCCTTGGTAGAGTGCTGTGGCATCACAGCTCACAGCAACCTCAAAGTCTTAGGCTTAAGCGATTCTCTTGCCTCAGCCTCCCAAGTAGCTGGGACTACAGGTGCCGGCCACAACACCTGGCCATTTTTTGCTGTAGTTGTCACTGTTGTTTAGCTGGCCCTGGCCAGGTGAACCCACTAGCCCTGGTGTATGTGGCTGGCGTCCTAACTACTGAGCTCCGGGCGCCAAGCTGAAAACCTAGCTCTTAAGGATGGCAAAATATGGTACAGACAGAGAAGGCGATTCTGCTATTAGATGTCAATGTCCATGTATTTAAAAACTAGATAAATCCCTCTTTCTGTGAGCCCAGCTGTTCTCTCCTCCCACCTGCCAGCGCTTGCCTTTTAAGGACCACCATACTCTATAAATCAACATGCAAACACAGGTGGACAAAAGCTGAGAGAAAGGAAATGCCATCTAGGACAGGGCCGCACACTCTGTCACTGCGGCAGTGTGTGGCCTGTCCCTGACCCTTCTCTGCAGTGCGTCCCTTCCACTTAAGTCTCTGCCGTAAACCTGCTTAAAGACGAGGACTTGGAAAACCGTTTCCCAGGGCACGTTCTATGCAAAGATAGCCTAGAAGTCTGTCTTGGGGATTATATAATTTGAAAAGAGAGCCTAGATTCTGAAAATAGCCTGTGGAAGGTTTAATGTCCATTTCAAAGCCGACTTAATATGCAGGCTACTCAATATGGAGGGTGGTTAATCAGCATTTCCTGATTAGATATTGCCAATATACTCCAGACAGTACAATAAGGAAAAAAGAAAAGAAAATAGTGTAACAACAAAAAAGGAAGACGTAAAACTATCTTTATCCACAGAGATTTTATATATGGAAGACACCAGAATCTACAGTCAAATTTAGAATTAAAGAACAAGGTTGCAGAAGCGGTAACCACAAAAAACTGATAAACTTGACTATATTAGAATGTAGCCTCAACTTACCTAAGGGCATTGTTCACACAGAAAAGACCACAAAAGACCACAAGAGAAATACCTGTAAGTGAACGGGGGCATTTAGAATACAGAGCACTCCCGAAGGCGGCTGGTGACAGGCAACCCCGGAGAAAAGTGGGCGCAGGAGCGTCCGGGGAGGTCACAGGGAGACGATCCACAGGGCTAATCGGCGTACACAAAAGTGCTTGACCTCATTAGTAATCAGACAAACACAAATACTGGGAGAGTAAATACAAGATACCAAATTCTTCTGTTGGTTGTTTTGAATTAGTTTTTGGAATATTGCCCCATCCCTCCTACTGCCGTGGGCCTCAGAAACTTGACCCCATGGTTGTGCATGACTTGAATCTGAGGGCGGTGGGCTCTGCTAACCCCCTTCCTCCCCACCCCCACAACAGGGCTGTCGGGGTCTGGGGGTCTGGGGTCTGCTGGTCCAACCTCCCACCTGCAATTACTGCAGAGTCCAACGGTTCTAACACGGCTCAGGCACCCGCCAGCCTGGGTTGGGCACCGTGGGCAGGCTGCCCTCCTGCTCTAGTTCTGTGGGGGATATGGTCACTCCTAAGGAGAACGGATGGGAAAAATAAGGACTTCTCTTCCCCCTTTTAGTAAGATGTAAATCTCTGCCATGATGCAAAGGGAAACTGCTGCAGAGAACACGGGATGGAGGTGTGGGGTGCATTTTCTCTCTCTCTAGCAGTCTGGCTTCTGCCCCACTTTGAGGACAGCATCCCCTGCCCTATGCCAGCTGCTTTTCCTTTGGGAAGGCCTGGCATTATCACGTGGTTTTATTGGTATACTTTAAGTCTAGCATTAAATGTTCAAGTTGTTCTTTAGAGGACAGTAAAAGTTCTGTGATCTTTCTAGAAGAAAATATTATCAGTAAATTTCCTTTTATAAAAAAAAAGCTGCAAGGAAAGAACAGAAATGTTACTGACCCCCAAAAGAATCTGAACAGCCAGGGTTTATTTAAACAGCACTGCACACCGAGGTCAGGGATGTGTGAGCCGCACCGCGCAGGAATGTGTGGGGAAAGGTCCGAGACGGTCTCAGCACTGATTACCCAACTACGGGGAGAGCAGCCAGTCAGCCAAAATAGGTCAGAACAGGCAACTGTGCCGCCAGTCAACTGCTAGAAAACTCTTCTTAATTGTTGTTTGGGAAACTAATTGCTCTCAGCAAAAAGTATCTGGTAGGAGGTCTTTAATTCAGAGGAGGAGGGCTGGTCACCCTGTGTGCACATAGGTGCAGCTCCGAGGCCACAGCCATGGGACGGGATGGGGTGGCTCTGAGCAGGAACGAGGAGCCTTTCTGAGAGGGCAGGCTGCCCATGCCGGACACTTGGAAAAACAAGGACATGCACTTTGCTTTGAACCATAACAGAATCCCAGAAATACTGGCCTGAGGAGGTTTTACCCTCTTTTCAGAGCTGCTGCGATGAGTTGTGAACAGGCAGATGGGGAGTTTCAATAGGTTTCAAGGGATTTGCCCCAATCAAACTGACATCCCGGCTGGGAAGGGCTCTGGTGTCGGTGGCCCCTCTCCGCCACCCCCGGCCGCACCTCCCAGCTTCATTCCAACTCGCCACCCACTGACACAATGAAGCCACCCAAGGAAAACATCGGGTTATGGCAGGATCTTTCCATGCTCGCCCCGAAACTGTACCCCTTCTAATCGCTGACATGTCAGCTGTCTGCTTAGTGACCGTTGTAATACTGAAAATTCCTTTATTTAGCTTGCTTGAGATGAAGTCATGCAGCTATAAGAGTGACTTGCAAAACAAAATCAAGTTCCATCCTCAGTTAAAGGGGCCCTGGGGAGCCTCTGAGATCTCTCATGGTAAAATGTGTGGCTGTTACATTTCACTAGAAAATTGTCACAGTGTTCCCAAATTATAAAAAGCGTAATTTGTATTTTTAGGGAAAAAATACGGTGTTGGTTTGGCAAATTAAAAGACACGTATTTATTGAATCTGACACATTTGGTTTGTCATTTAAAAAGATGGCAAGGTGGCTTCCTAATACTGGGTTTTGCTGCATTCTATTAACTCCCCCCACTCAGGAAGGAAAGGCGCGCGGGAGAAATCACGGAGCTTTTCTCTCTTCTAGCCTGCTATTCCTCCATCTCTCTCACTGCTACAGCATTGCTCTACCTGCCTCATTTGTGGTTATGACAGTCCTCGCTCTCTCCCAGCTTAGAACATCAAACTGTCTCTTTCACAGGGCGGGATGAGAAGACTGACGGATGTGTCATCCGGACCTACATGGACCTGCCATGATTCACTTGTGAGAACTCCTGTGAGTAAAAGAAAGTCCGGGGTCCAACACCAGCTCTCCACAGACGAGAGACCTCTGGCGCCCCGTCTTTGCCTGCAAACAGGTGCCTTTATTCCCAAGGCTGCTATGATGATTAAGAGAGGCGACGGCCGTGCAATTTTTCTTTGAAAACCACAAAGAACTACAAGAAATATGAAGCTTCAATGACAAGGACAGGGAGATGGGATTTTCTCCAGCTCCAGGGCCATTTAGCCGCCCTGCCACTAAAGCCTCTGGCTGGGGCCATCTGGCCTCTGGTCTCTCTTCAGAATATCCATCCCAACTGCATCCTCTATTGATGTTTCCAGGAGTGTCAGTGAAGGCTTTGCTATGTCATGAGTAATGGTTCAGCTTTCCATATTTTCTAAATTAGTTTCTCAGGGGTTACATTATTTTAAAATTAGCATATCTTTTAAAACATTTGCATTTTAAAAAACCTAATACCCCAAGGACTGAAGTCTTAAAAGGATTAAGTGAATTGTTTAAAGATCTAACCGTCCTTCCCTAATCACGTCACCTTACATTTTGTTCAGATTAGCATGTTCTCTGTTCCTCTATTTGATGATGGGCTTTCAACACTGTGCTAAAACAAGAAAAATTTATTTTTGGCCATAATATGAGAACTCAAAGAAATATGAACTTTGTTGCATAATGTAACAAATGTAGTTCTACAAAATCAATGAGTTTTGGCTCAGTAGAAGGCCTGTTCACCATTTCCAAACAAGTCTTTAAAAACAGTGAATCATGTAATTTACCAAAAATGTGATCTAATAAATAAAGCAATTTAACTAGTGAAATTAGATGACAGAATGAGACGACTGAGGGTTAGCTTACGTGGAGCAGGGCCTGGAATCTCAGATGACCTGGGACCTGGTGGCTGGGTCACAGGCTGGCTCTGGGCCACTCAGGACCCCTGGCCCACCTTCAAGAGTGGTCTGGGCTAACCGATGGCCAGGGCCTATCTGGCTCTTTGAGTTGATGTCTATGATGAACCCTTCACAGAACCACGTCCTTGGACGTCATCCTTCGTGTTGTACGATCATTGAATTAAACGATCTGATCAGCGCGCTGGGCTCCACGTCCGTGCCACCAATGTCTTCGGAAAGGCCAATATTCTATTTTCATATTTCACAAAAGCAAAGAATGAATAGAGAAAGATAGTAAAATGATTAAGGAAAAACAACTCAGTGACGGAGCTAAGAAAGCACGGTTCCCAGTCAGAGGCTCTTTGGGATGGAAAGAAGCTGAGAACACTTGTTGGGAGCGGCTGATTTGTTCATGGAAATTCGTTAAGAAGATTTCTTTTTTCCTTAACAGATTTAAGCATCTTCCTGACAAACCTTCTCGGATTATTATTTAACTGAAGATTTCTCTATTGTCTACTGAAGACAAAGTCATAATTATTAGCGTAGATTAATGAAGATTATGGTGTATTATGTTTCTAGTTCTCTTCATCACTTAACAATTTAGAGTTGTTAGAGTTGTTAGTTGTTAGAGTCTATTTTATAAAAGATTTTCAAGAAAATATTATATACATCTATTTAGACTTTAAAAGACTATGAGAAATTAATCATTTTGTGTATATGACCAAGAAGTTGCAAAGCTGTTTATGTTGACAATTTTCTTTTAAAGAATGACTTTTAAAATGTATGGACAAGGCCTCATACTTCACTCAGGACAAGGGCCTTCACTAATGACGGAAACAAAATTAGCAGGAGAATTATTTCTCTTGGGCCACTGGGGGGATTTTCACGCTTCACTGACACCCACAGAATGAATTCCTCTCCTGAAACAACACAAGCCAATGTCTTTTTGCTCCATTCCAGCACATCCCCAAGCTCTTTGCTACAAAGAGAGACACACTTAAAAACTGGCTGGCATTATTTATGGGGATCCCCGTGAAGCACGTTCAGTTCCTTGCCTTTTAATGACAAGCATCCAGTGTAAAGTACAGGGTCTTATTTCTGAGTTTGACATGCCAGGAGGGCTGGGGAGGAGGTGACACCACAGGGCTGGTTTCTGGGTGGAATCAAATGTCCTCTGTGATCCTGATGGGGGACTGTGTGTGCTGAGCCTTGGGGATCACTGAGGACCCCAGCTAAGGGAAGGAAGCCAGCCAGCCTGACATGCCACAGGGTGCGGGGGGAGCCCTGCCCAGGTTGGTGCCAGCAGAGCCAGTAAGGGGTCCTGTGCTGGAGAGAGTCAGAGGCATCTGGGCTGCGACTCTGGCAGTCCCTAAGGGATGAGGGCTACACATCAAACAGGCTTATTATGAATCCACGTCTGCTGTCTGTCCGTGCCCAGTCCAGTTTCTGAGCTGGCTGAGAAAATGCTGCCTGTGAGCTGTGCTCATGTCTGAGAACCAGCCTGATGCTCAAGGGAAGACAGCATGCTCCCCGGGCTGCCAAGCAGAGTTAGAGGCTGAAGACCAGCAAACAGATTGGGACTCATGAAGCAGGATGTGGACGGCTCCTCTGGGCACCACCCACCAGACCAAGAGTCACGACAAGGCAGCTGGTGGTGGAGCCGGACGGTGGGAGGGCCCAGACCAGCATGTGGTGGCTCCTGGGTCTCCTTGCTCTTTATGGCTGCAGGAGCCTGAGAAGGGGCTTGTGCAGCTTGGGGCCAATGAAAACTCAGCTGAGGTCCTCAAAAAAAAAAAACTAATTAGGGCGGCACCTGTGGCTCAAAGAAGTAGGGTGCCGACCCCATATACTGGAGGTGGCAGGTTCAAGCCTGGCCCTGGCCAAAAACTGCAAAAAAACAAAAAAACTAACTAATTAAAAATTTCCTGAAGCCTGCAATATGCCCATGGCATGGAAGACTAAAGAGCTATTACTGCATTGAAATGCTTGTGAAATTTCTTGCCAGGGCTCTGTGATTCAGGGTGCAAAGGGCCAGGGAGGGTGTCGAGCTGTCACTAGGGGGAAGGAGAAAGAGGGAGGAAAGTTTGGGGAGGCGTTTGCTCTGTGTCAGGCACCGTGCTCCTAGCTCTTCATGTGTTAGGGAATTTACTTCTTTCAGCTACTAACTGAGGGATGATTACAAACTCATCTCACAGAGATGAACAAAGGCTCAAGAAATTAAAGATCTTGTCTGAAGTTACAATTAGCAGCTAATAGCTGATGGAACCCAATTTGAATCCATAAACAGGACTTTGAGGGGGCAGTCCCCTCACCTCTGGGCCAAGGGCAAGTGGAACCAGAGTTCTGAGCAAATGGCTTTAAACGAGGTCCCAGAACAGGGACCTTCACACTCCTCCTCCTGGACCACATACGGGGTAGAGAAGATAAGGAGTCGGAGGAAATAAAGTTGACAAAATGGTGAAAAATCTGCAGGGGGAAGCTTTGAATTGTTGGACTGCCTTAGTAACTGTTGAAATCAAGAATTCTCCAACTTGATTCACTCATCTTCCAATGTGACTTCCCTTGGAGACTCTGACACGATATGTCTGCCCACTTAATCTTTGCTTTCATCTCTAATGTGTGGTTGTCTTACATGGAATTTTCCAAAGGACTCCATTTGACAGATGTTTTAACTAGAGACAGTAAATGCATGACTGACCATCACCAAGGAAAATAAAATTTCACCACATGAGTACAGAGCTGTCGTTAGCAACTTAGAAAGATAACTGGTGGGGTAAACCAGGTCTTTAACTTAGTTTCAGTAAGAAACAAACTTCAAGTAAACTCTCCATGAAATATGAGTTCTGTAGGTGTGATCCCACCAATTGTGGGTACTGGTGAAACTTATCAAATGTAGAGTATCAATGTCTTTATATAGTGATTAAGAAAATGCTATGAGGGCTATCTCTCACAGTACGATCAAAATGTTTCTGATTGTATATGAAGCACATTCTGCCCTATGATTGCACC